>PNEQ01107320.1:0-114417 GCA_003012365.1 Medauroidea extradentata | reverse complement strand
CATGTGATGCAGGAAGAGAAGCTGGGACAAGTTCTGACAGGTGCAGCAGTAATGGTGTCGAAGAGTGGAAAGGAGGGGAGAGGGGAAGGTACTGTAGATAACTGCATGGTTATACAAAACTATAGTCAGTTCCCTGCTGGATGCCGAAGAGGTCGGATGCTGTCCATCATGTCTGGGAGATGTGCAAGTAAGTGTCATAGTTAATTACTGAATTTATCGGTTAAATCGATCGGTATAGATTCGAGAATGTAGGATAATTGATCGGTTGAATAGAAAATTATTAATTGATTGAATTGATCGGTTAAATCGATCGGGTATTGTTAAATAATAAATAATAACGATTGATTTTACATTTTTAGTTATTAAAAGTATTAGGGGTTATGTTGATCGGGTATGGGGTGCAAGAAATTAAATAATAAATAATATAGATAGATTTTACATTTTTAGTTATTAAAAGTATTAGGGGTTATGTATACATGTATACTGCATATCATGTGAACCTTACGAATGTCGAGCCGAAGGTTGCCGAGCATGGCCGAAGATTGCCGAAGGTTAACGAGCTTGGCCGAGCATACCCGATGTATTTTTTAACTAAATAATTGTTATATAAAATTTTTTTATATAAAACATTTTTATTAAATAGTTCTTCTATTAAAAAGATTTTATTTTTATTAAATTAATTTTTTAATGCATGTGGGGTTAGGATGGAATGCGAAATCAAAAATTTTTTGGAAGACTCGGAAGAAACCACCAAGATGGCTGTCGGAACAAGATGGCAGAATTTTTAAACTTTTTTAATTTTTAATTTTTTTGGAAATTTTTAATTTTTTTTTAATTTTTTCGAAATTGACGTCATTCAAGATGGCGGTCGGAAACAATATGGCGGCCGGAAACAAGATGGCGGCCAGAAACAAGATGGCATCGGGGTGTCGGGTTACAGGGGTCAAATGTCCAGGTCACGGGGGTCAAAGGTCAAGGTCAACCACACAACCACAGCCCCCAGCCCCTGTTCCCGGACCGGCTATTTCATACTACTGATGGTTCATCACGGGAAAACTTGACAGTTTGCTGTGTTCCAACGTACGTCCAGTCCAACAAAAGATTACTGGCTCTTGCTTATACGCAGAGTTGTTACCTAATTTGACTAAGCCAACAAGAATTCCACTTTTGTAATATTTGATGCCTATGATTGGTCTGCAGACAGCTACGGTGTGTCAGACGTATATCACCCAATCATACATCTCGCAAGAAACTACAGTGTATTCAAAGGTATGTTGACACAAAAAACATTCGCTTTATACCGTCATCTGTAGTTATACCACTTACGAATATCAAGTTTCCCTAGCAATTGGCATTTTTGACACCTGACGGAAGTCACTGAGCGAATAATGAAGAAGCACCTAAATGAAGGTTCACTCATGTGGTATCATTGTGTCAGTGAGCAACCAATGGGCTGCTTCTGTCTGATACAGTACAAACATAATCTTAGAGGCTATACTGTAAAAAAATTTTGTACTTTTACAAAGAAAAGCCTTGGAAACCCAGTTGCCAAAGAAATTCCTTGTAAAACTACGGTGGTTATCCTTGTAATTAAATACACAAAGTATATGTTTGTAAAATTACAAGGACTAGCCTTGTAGCGGTACTTCAATAAGGAAAAAAATTAATTCAAATGTTCATTGTACTTCATAAATAACACTGAACTTATTTATCAAATAACTTTTGAATAAATGATGTAAACAAGAGATTATTTTGAAAAAAATAAAAATTAAATCTCGGGAGGTGCTAAGTTTCGAGCCACTTACACCACGCTTAGAATCTATGTATCTTACCCCCTTTTTTTTTTTAAATGTATGGTACAATCGCTACTGCACCAAACATATCCCCCCTTTAAGTTAGTTAATTAATGCATTCCCCAGTAACTTTGTATTGTGTAGTAATTGTAAGTTGTCTTCTGGCACACAGACAAGACGAACACAAACACCCAGTCTTGAACCCGAGGAGGTGGTTGTAAATGACACCTCCCCGGCCGGGAATCGAACCCGGGACCCTTGCCTAAGCAGCCAGGAGCGCTAACCACTGACCCAAGTGGCCGGACACCCCTACACCACCATGACTAACATACTGACTTGGTTTTATTAATTTGTATGCATTCAATGTAAAGATCAGTAATAATTCTTCTTTTTAAAGCACGCAATTAATATAAATATTCACTTTATTCCAGAAAATACTTTTCATAGGTTCTCGGCGAACTTACGATTTTTGTAGCAAGCAAAATCCTTAAAACGTTATAAACTAATAATTTTACGAGGAATATTTTCAACATTTACAAAAGTTTGTACAACTACGAAGAAGTGCCTTGTCATATTTTACAAAATAATTTACAGTGCAGGAACTGTCGGTATAGGTACAAGGAATTCCTTTGTAGTATTACACAAACTAATGATTTTACAAAGATTACCCTTGTAAATTTTACAAATTTTTTTTAGTGTGTATAGTACAGATCAGTAACCAAATTAATGTTTCCGGGCTCTACTAATGAAGAAATTAAGAATACGTTTTGTTTGAAAATGTGGTCCCACTGAGAGAGACGTAATATCGTGAACGTTGATTCCTCGCTTTAAGGGGCCGCCTACCCCACGCTTCAAATACGTTGCAGCGTGTTCATAAACAGGTTTTTTCTACGGAAATATTCCACGTGTACCCATTGTGTCAAAGCACGAAAAGAAAACAAACTTCAGACAAGGTCGGAACCTCATTGTTAAGACGCCACGCTCATTTAAAAAAAACTGTTTCTAAGCCCTCCAACATTGGCTAAAAATGGCATTTTCAGACTTCCGTACTTCAAAATGTACTAACCGGATGTATGTGAAACTCAGGTTGCGACCTGCACTGAACTTAGTTGCAAACTTTCCAACAATAAAATTATATGATCACCGCTTATTGTCCCATAGTAAAAACCGTTCATCGGAAACCTTGCACGCTAGTTCAGCGCTTGGCTCGTTGAGGCGACGCGGCATTTGATGCGCGCTTCAAGGTCGACCTTACTGCTCCGTCGCTTCTGAGCCTCTCACGCGCGGGTAGGCGGCGCCCTTAACTTCGAGGTTGCAAACATGGAAGGTATGGCGGTGGAGGGGGGGTGGCATAATGGGTTAACACGAGAATATAATGTAATGTTGGCATTCTGAATCTCCTCCTCGGCGAACTAGTAACCAGCTTCGTGCCACTTTGCAACTGAGGACACTTTGAAATACCCTCCCTTCCCCCTTCTCTCTGACACCACCTCCCCTCACGGGACAGTTTCACTAGCAGTGATTACACCTCGCTCCTTGGAGTTTCATTTACAATGCTCTCGCCGGGTCCGCCTTGCCTCCACCTCCACGTCGACGACCCAGCTAATGGCCGTCCAGCTTCCTTTAGTTGCAACTCAGAAAGGGCCGCAACTTATTCATTAAATCCCGGGCGAGAGACCGCGCCTCAAGGAGCCCCCAAGGTCGAGAGAGGCTATTACCTTAATCGTTTAAGGATGAGTATGGGGTTAGGGATGAGGTTTAGCAGTCTGCCGGGATCATGCTGGACCCCCCCGTTCTAAACCTGGATTGATCGCGGATACACCCCCTCCCATTCCCCTGCCACCCCATCCCTTCAACGCCCTCCTCCAACGAGCCGAAGGGAGCACCTTGCCATGTCAATTTGCGTATGCAGATGAGCTCGTCCCATCCACTACAAGCTCCTATAAACCCCCACCCCCACCAAACTGCGTGACGCACGGTATTATTTTTTAAACTAATGGGTAAATATGCATGGGAGGTATAATACGGCCGGCGTCTGCTATCTACTGTCGACTCCTGGGGATTTTCGAATGAAATTACGTGACAGGCGACAACGGAAGTGGTGGGAAAATGAAGGAGGGGGGGGAGGTGTTGTGCTAGCGGAGCGTGTTACTAACGACGTGGGCGCGACAGTGATGCACGAGCCACGCCGATCCGCGGTCCAGGAGCAATCACTACTTCCACCTCTCGGCCACAGAACAGACCAGAATGCTGAAGCGAAACTCGTGAATCCGAACCTCTTGACCTAACAGTATGGCGGCAATGAATAGTAAACTCTCAGTACTAGCTAGTAATATGGGAGCGCTAGCTAGCAATTTAGTGGCACTAGCTAGCAATATGGTGGCACTAGCTAGCAATATGGTGGCACTAGCTAGCAATATGGTGGCACTAGCTAGCAATTTAGTGGCACTAGCTAGCAATATGGTGGCATTAGCTAGCAATATGGTGGCACCAGCTAGCAATATGGTGGCACTAGCTAGCAATATGGTGGCACTAGCTAGCAATTTAATGACACTAGCTAGCAATTTAGTGGCACTAGCTAGACATTTAGTGGCGTTAGCTAGAAATTTAGTGGCAGTAGCTAGCAATTTAGTGGCACTATCTAGCAATATGATGGCACTAGCTAGTAACATGTTGACACTAGCAAGCAGTATGGTGGCATTGACTAGCAACATGACATAGGCTAGCAATATCGTGACACTAGCTAGAAATTTAGTGAGACTAGTTACCAATATGGTGGCACTAGCTAACAATGTGATGGCACAAGTACGCAATATGGTGACTCTAGCTAGCAGTATGGTGGTATTATCTAGCAATATGGTGGCACTAGCTGGCAGTAAGGCACGGGTTACCAGTAATTTGGCACTGACTAGCAATATGACACAGTTTAGTAATGTGGTGGCACTAGCTTACAAGATGATGGCCCAAGTAAGTAAAATGGTGACTCTAGCTAGCAGTATGGTGGCACTAGCTAGCAATTTAGTGGCACTAGCTAACAATATGGTGGCATTAGCTGGCAGTACGGCACAGATTAGCAATATTATGACACTGACTAGCAATATGACACAGTCTAGCAATATGGTGTTACTAGCTAGCATTATGATGACACAATTAAGCAATATGGTGACTCTAGCTAGCAGTATGGTGGTAATAGCTAGCAATATGGTGGCACTAGCTGGCAGTAAGGCACAGGTTAGCAGTAATATGGCACTTACTAGCAATATTACACAGTTTAGCAATATGGTGGCACTAGCATTATGATGGTGGTAGAAACTAGCTATTCGTTGGCGCTAGCTAGCAATGTAGCAGCTCAATGAGGTTTCATGGTACCATTTGCTAGCAATACAGCAACAATGGCTAATAAATGGGCAGCTTACTGGCAATATGGCAGTACTAAGAGCTATGTCGGAAAGTAACGCATAGGAAAAATTTTTACCGAATATTTCGAGACTGTTGTAGTGTCACTATGTTAGCCGCACTTTCTAGCGACTTTAGTGCAACGGGCAATAGAGAACTTAAATGTGTTGCTTGTTAAGCAGAGACTATTTATTGACATTTTAATTGTAATTTTATTTATAATCAAGAGTGAAAGAAATTATAAACTGGATTGGTATGGGTATCACACGTTATATGTAAAAATATTACAGTTAGAAATTTTGCTGTTTCTATGACCTTCCCGTTGGACTCCACCGTCCTGTTTACACTTTGCCTTCAGTAATTGTTCAATTGCTAGAAGCACGAGTATTTCGCATTTTCATCTAGCCAAAATCAAATAACCATTGCTTCTAACCATTGCTTCTAACCATGCAAGTAGGTAGTAATTTTTATCCCCTCGAATTATTTACTTATTTATTACAGGATTGCAGTCGTCAATGACGTGTCAAAACAGCTGTCGCCTGATCACACGCATTAAGGGCTAGGCTACCGCAATTTTCGAAATCATGTTTTTATTTTTATATTTTCTCCAGTTAATTATTTTTTCTTGTTAAGTCACAAAGTGAGACCAAATTTTCCACTTATACATTTTTTTATTTCGCATAGTTTTTGCGTAATGGCTAGTTAAAGCCAAAATTTGCATGTTTCGTTTTAAGGACGACACTAAAACCAACTCACTTACCAAACTGAAAAAAAAAAAAATCACAATGAATAACGATGTTGTAGGCTACAAATTCAGCTATTTTAAACCACAACATAATTTTTTTTTGTATTTGAAATAAAATATTGAATTTTATTAATTTTAATAAAATACAAAAAAAATATTTTTTTGTTTTATGTACGTGACATTGTAGCCTGTGACGTCTTTATCCACTGTGAATTTTTTTCAGTTAGGTATGTCAGTTGGTTTTAGTGTAGTCCTTAAAACGAAAACATGCAAATTTTTACTTTAACAATCTATTAGGCGAAAACTATGAGAGACAAAAAAATTTTCATAAGAGCCAAATGTAGTCACATTTTGTGTCTAAAATAACAAAACAAAATATCTGGTACAAATTAAAAATTAAAACATGGTGATGAAAATTATTGTATACCGTGCCCCTAGAGCACATTTTTCCAACAACAAAATTTTGTTTAAATATGATCAACTGCAAAGTAATTTTGCTGCAAATGTATTGAGATTACGGTAAATAAATCTTGCCTTATAACAAAGCAACCATGGGAAACTTATGTCTTGTGTCACAATTTGCCTTCAAAAAGTTTTCTTTGTAGCAAAGATAATAATTTTTAAACATAACGTTTGTGTTAAAAAAAAAAAAAAAAAAAAATACCACAACTATCTTCACCACGAAAATTCCAAGTACATTTATCTTGACAAGAACACAATTTTGTTACCATCACGTTAACGTTTAAACAAAAAAAAAATATTCGTTGAGGCAAAGTAGCTTTTACAGTGGCTCATATAGGTGTAAACACGCACCTTGTTGTGGCAACGAAAGTGTGTTTACTGTGCAGAAGCGACAGTGAAGTTTGTGTTCTTGAGGTTCAACCTAGACTTGAATGAAAACGCGAAATACTCGTGCATCTAATTGCTACTGCTTCAGTGATTGGCCCAAGTGTTTACACGAAGGTTTTGATATTGGTTCACAGTCCTCAGAGACAAGTTTAAGGTGGCTCCCTTTATAGGCTACGTTTGTGTGTGTGTGTGAGGCAGAAAATCGATAAAGCGTAAGGTCGCCGCCGGCCGGCGTGTGTAACGCAGTTTGACCTCTACGTGCAAGCCACTCAACTGGAGAGCACAGATTTACTAGTATTCATTTTCCTATGAAACTTCAAGCAGTGACCGTATAATTTTATTTGTGGGAAACATAATCTAAAGCCGAACGCGTGCTTCTAACTGTGCGTTTTACGATTCTGGTTTATAAATCCCCAGATACGGCAGTCTGAAAAAGCCGTTTTTAGCCATTTTGGGAGGCCCGAAAATCATATTTAAAACACGCGTACCGAATTTTCGAACGTATAGCGTCATACTTTGGCGTGTGTGTTCTTTTCGTAGATGGACCACTTCGGTGATCGTTAATTAGTTTCGTAAAAAAATTAATACTCGCAAGTCGCTGCAAAGCATTTCAAAGGAGGATTTCGCGCAAAATTTTCATGATTTTAATAATGTTCATATTTGTTCTAGATATGGTTTGTTTTCTAGACATCTGTCATGACTATTTTTTTTTTTTACTGAAATGACTGTTTTATAGCTTTCATAGTTTTTTGTGTAATGGCTAGGGCTAGGAATATTTCGCGAGTTCAACGACCAACATGCTAGAATCCATTATCTTGCGTATACCGAAGCCGTACCATTTGTCCGTTACCTGCTACTCATTCAGACAGCAGACAATGAACGTATATACAGGACTTGAGTATGCATAGGACATTGGATTGTATAGCATGCAGGTAATTGAACTTGCGAATTTCTCCTAGCCGTAGTAATGGCGCATCAAAGTCCAAATTTGCATAAAACGGTTGTATACAAGAAAGGAAAACCAACTGACTTACAGAAATTAAATAATTCACAGTGAAGAACGGTCTCACGGGCTACGTCAAGGCGTGTATGAAAACCTGAAATAAAATTTTTGTATACGCCTATTTAAAAAATTGCAGAAAATTGCCAATATTTTTATAATAATTTCAGCAATTTTTAAAATTACACAATATGCTCAGAATGGTTTTGTACATATCTTGACCACAGACTAAATAGTAATACAGACGTGAAATGACGTGGCGGCTCGTTTGATATAGGCGAACTTGGCCGCTTATTGGCTGCCCGAGGCTGTAGACTCCAGCCCCGTGTCTGTTTGGCTCCTGCATGTTACTACAGGTTTCCTATTGGCCTGGCTGCCGACTAGCAGAGCAGCTGCCTCACGCTGATTGGCAGTAAGTGTTTCCGCCATGTTGCTGGCCAGGGAAGCCATTTTGCTGGCGTGTGTGACTGAGTTCGCCTTCCTGCCGACTATTTCACTTCTGTATTCCTAAATATTCTGTGCCTTGACGTAGCCCGCGACACTGTTCTTCACTACGCATTATTATTAAATTTCTGCAAGTCTGTTGGCTTTCCTTTCTTGTACAAAACCGTTTTATGCCAATTTGGGCTTTTACCTGCTGTTACACAAAAACTATGGAAGCTAGAAAATTATAAAAATTTTAAAAATTAGTATCAATATACGTCTATAAAACAAACCATATATTGTACAAATATTAAAGGTATTAAAACAATTAAAATTTTTCTTGACGAACCGTGATCAAATCGCTAGGGTATCCTGTGTATACAAAAGTTTGAGACGTAACATTTTTCTAATTAAATACGCGATATTTCCGAGTCTCTGATTGGACGTATTTATGCAAAAGGAATCAAACAACAAAGATATTTGTTTTGATATATTCATACGAATTCGAAGGACGAGGCCCAAATTATATCCTGGAAAATGTACAATCAATAAACCGTAAAGTTTGAAGAATAAAATGAGCCCAGAATACTCACAGGGACCTGAAAAATTTCGCCTTTTTCATTTAAGCACAATATATGAATTTCAAACATCTCTAAGTTTGTGTCACTTTCGTCATCGGTCCTTAACTTAACTGACATCTCCTGGAGAGTGATGAGCCAATAATAAAGAATCAACTAAATACAAACCTAATCACGTGGGATTACTGTGTCAGCGAGCAGCCAATAAACAGCTGTTGTCTGCATGAATACACAGATATTCTTGTAGACTAGCCAACACGTCAGTGAACCCGTGAATTTTTCCAGTCTTTATTTACACAAGGTTAATATACACACGGACCGCGGTGGTCGAGGGGTCAAACCTCTCGCCTCCCACCAAGGTGATCCGGGTTCGAGTCCCGGCGGGGTCGGTCCCCGAATATTCGCATGTGCGAATCGTGCTGGACGATGCTGTTGGTTTGGTCGGCAGGTTTTTTCGGGGATCTTCCGCCTCTTCATTCCGGCGCCGCTCCGTACTCACCTCATGTCACCCCCCCACCAGCGCTGAAGACCTCGAAGTTAAGCGCTGACCCAAATCTCTCACTCACTAAGATACACACAGCAGTAGACTTTGGCCTTGAATATCTTAGTTCCAATTAACTATGGGTTGGTTCCTATTTGCATAACAGAACCTGGCGCCTGTCGGTAGTTTCAGGCACTCGATGTCTGACGGGGAAGTAGCGAGCAGGCGATGTCAGGCTACCTGAAGTTGATACGCAAAGTCTAACTGGGTCATGTATTAATTAATTTTCAACATAGTAGTGGTCTGTCTATCGTAACTTTATAGTGTCGCGGCACTAGAGACAACGCAATTAGACTTCAAACTATTTTAGTTATGACTACAGTGTAGTGTTCCGTATCTGAGTCGTGTAACTTTAATAATTTTAGCTCGTGAATTTAGCTGATGACGTTAGACGTCCGTTACGTTAAAGTGGACTGTTTTGAGTGTCAAGGGGAACGTACGTAGGACGTTAGTAACTTAAGGTCTGAGATACAGCTGAAGGAGAGCCACGTTACAGAATATTCAGCAATACAGAACTGAAATAGCTAGTAGGTATAGATAAACGCAGAATTCGCGTTATCATTTGGTAGCAGACTAAACTTCAATTTCCTGTACACAACAGAACATAATCTGCGATTCAATTGGCAACAAACTTTTATGTGTTGTCATTTACGTGCGTTACGTCTTTACAGAGATTGGCCTCTCTACCGTGTAAGCATTCTCCGCGGCAAGTCACGACAATATCGGCCAGCGGGAGACGTCGAACGAGCATATAGTCGCTTGGAGTCTAGTCAACTGTCAGAAAATAACGCGAATTTCGCATG
This sequence comes from Medauroidea extradentata, assembly GCA_003012365.1. NCBI lineage: Eukaryota > Metazoa > Arthropoda > Insecta > Phasmatodea > Phasmatidae > Medauroidea > Medauroidea extradentata. The sequence continues at coordinate 104,289 of PNEQ01107320.1, read as the reverse complement.
TCTCTAGTCATTCCAAATCTGTATTACTATTTAGTCTGTAACCACGTCGAAGATTCAGGACGGCCGGCGCGACTTAACGAGTTCGTTTGGCATTCGACGTCGTGGTAGGAGTAGTCTGGGATCATGTTCAGGGGTCATCTAGTATTTATAGTATAATTTCCGATTTTCTAAACTGAAAAAAATACAAGTTTTTATGCATAGCTTGCCACCACCCGTGATACAGTTATTTAGTGTGAAATATTTCCTTTCGGCAAGGCAGTTGGTTGGTTTGTTTTTTTCGTGTAAAACGGTTTCATGAAAATTTGACTTTTTATATGCCGTTGTATAAAAATATGAAAGCAAAAAGAAATATTTTCAGTAAGAAATTAGTTACAATGTTTGTCAACAAAGCGAACTAAATCTCGTACAAACATAAAAATTAATAAAAAAAATCAAAATATTCAACGAACTACCCCCATAACGCTAAATGAATGTGTGTGTCTAGTAATATAGAAGGTAAAAATTGAATTTTAGTGTTCCTCTATTTTTTTCCTACGTAGACTTTCAAATCCATATGAATTTCAATAGACGTTTCCCACTTGAATTTGTGATTGGTGGGACGCGTACAGTGTTTTAAAAGACCGCCCGGTTCGCAGACTGGTAATTACAGCCCTTCCAGAGAGAGCCCAGGGACCCGGTTAAACAGACTTCTACTCCATCCCCCTCCCTCCCCACAACCTCCGTGCCCTCGCTCCAGGCCTTTTTTTCCGGGCCTAATTCGCGCGGGAAGCGTGCAAGTCCCTTGCCAGTTACGGGATCTGATTGTAAAAAAAAAAAAAAGAAAAAAGAAAAACGGGTTTAGTCACTAGGGAGAAATGTCGTAGTAGAGTGGGATGATGCGAGGAACGCGGTATTTAATTATGCTCGGGATTACCCGGGGAGAATTGTTTTAACGATAGCAAGTAAACAAATAGAATTCGTAGTGAGTGCGTGGCTGACGGGAACAATGGGCAGTGTTCCAATCTACTAGGTGAGGGTGTGCGCTACAGTTAGTGTGCCACGTCTCGGCTGAAGGACTGACTCAATGCCATGCTCTCTTCTTTCTAATTTTAGCGATATTAAATTTTTTCGCCCGAACGGGAGTAGATATCGAAAATCTGTTTAACGGTTTCGTTTAAAATCGTCTTCTTAATGTTGGCTTATTTTTTAAAGACGGTAAATACTACTAATTTAGCTAATTTTATATATGTAACACTAATTCTGGTTAACTGGACTCGCGTTAGAGAGGACCTGAGTTCGATCCCTGGTTCCAGCCATTCGTACTTCGGTTTTCCATGGTTTCTCAAAATCACTCCAGGCGAATGCTGGGATGGTATTGATCCCTACCACCTTGGATTTATCTGTTTATTCTCGATAAATTCTGTTCTAGTCGATGTATCAAAATTTTTGTCACGACTGGGCATAGATACAAACTTAATCGATTTTCTGTAATTGCTGGAACCCTAATCTGTTCATTATTTTGTAACGTGAAACAGCTGAAAAGGAAAAATTTCTTTTTTACGGGAGCGACTACAGACACCACAAAATTAACAGAAACAATGGCATGTGGATTCCAAAAAGTGAATGAAACAATAAACTATGCCTTGTCAGCGTGAAAAAAAGCAAAACAATGTCTCTATTCCCTGATTTATAAGAAAAACCGTAAAACCGATCTGACGGGGATAAATACCCCTTAAGACCTCGCTCTTTAGTTTTGCAGTGGTTTCGAAAATAATTTTTTTTAATGCAAATGAATACATAAATCAAAAAAATCATTCTGGCAGTTTTAACACTTATATAATATCACCGTTTGTATCTGAATTTTTCTGTCGCAATACACCAAACGGATTTTTAGATTTTTGCCCCTGAAACACCACACATTTTGTTGTCAAAATAAGCCAGAATGAAGCAAAATAATTTTTTTCTAACAAACGGTACATTATTTTTAAAAACCGCTCTAGCAAAATTGTGTATCGTGTAACTGTACACAGTCTCAAATTTTACCAAAAATTTTTTTTTAAAAAATATTTGAGTTGTTTGCAATTGCTTGAAATAAATGAAATATCATGGTCTTAAGAGGAGTCCTTCGCGGTGTAAAATTTCCACATTGGACGCGTGGGAACAGCGTAGCTATAAGAGCCAGTGTCCCACGCTTGACGAGAAGCATCTCGCCTCTATTCGCAGCGCGCCAAACTGGCGTGCAAGGTTTTCCTTGTAGTCTTTTTACTATGGGACTTTAAGCGATGGCCCCAATATTTTATTTTTGAATAGTTTGAAGTAAAGACCAACGCATGCCTCTCGTTTTGCACTTTACGAATTCAGGTAATATTTTCGGAGTTACAACAGTCTGAAAAACCCGTTTTTAGCCATTTTGAGAGGCACGAATATCATGTTTCTAACAAGTGTGCTGCATTTTTGAAAAAAATAGAAGCATGGTTTCAAGTGTGTGTTCTTTTCGTAGGCAATCATAATATGAATAAGTTAAGCGGTTTCACGTAAAAATGTATACGCGTGACACGCTGCGACGCCGTCCATGCGCCAGTCGAGGACTTCTCTTAACAAAAGGCCATGGTCGACTCTTCTCCCAGCTACTGGCATTGTACCAATTTGTGTCTCGCCGTCTCTAATGACCTCGCTGTCGACGAGACGTAAAGTCCTCTTACATTACGTGTAAGCTGACAAACGAGGAAAGAAAATGTATGATTATTATTTATACAACTTACATAATCATCTTTCAATCATACAAGGGCTAGGCCACTGCATTGCTTCGCTTAATACGGTGTAACGAATGAGTCTTTGGATTTACCACTATATCTACCACTTGATACACGAGAAAAAATATTTTGTGCCAGCTACAAACTATTTTCTGTGTATCCACCCTGCAAAATGGTTTTTGTGGTCACCGCAAATATATTTTGCTGTTACCACTCAAATAGTGTGCCTAACAATAAATAATTATGTAGCTGCTACAAAATAATTTTGCAGGGAAGATTTCCTACAAAGATTTCCTTTCAGTGTAAATCGATCGTCGCCAGTGCGTCTAGAGATGTAAATGAATTAACCCGGCCCCCCCCCCCCCCCCCACCACCTTCATTGTCATCCTGAGTTCTTCCGTCTACAGTAAAATAAAAACGCCTGTCAGTTTAGCGCCCCATTTCCCACGGCAGGGTGGTTGTCGCAAAGGCTAGAGCACTCGCCTCCCAGCAAGCCGGTCAGGGTTCGATTCCCGGCGAGGTCGGTCTCCTAACTTTTGCATGTGGGAATCGTGCTCTACTGGTCGGTGGGTTTTCTCGGGGGTCTCCGTTTCCTCCGTCCCTTCAACCCTGTGCTACTCCACACTCACATAATGTCACCCTTCAACAGCGCTAAAGACATGGGTTCCTATCTGTGCTGTTTTTTGAGAGTTTATTTTTTAAATCCTGAAAGGAAGTAGATATCTCCCCACTGTTACATGAGAATGTTGGGAAATTGTTTTTACTATACAGCCTAATTTTTTCAAAGCATAAATTTCCATAGCTTTGGCTAATAATCGATATAAAAAATAATTTTTCTTAAAGTCATTAGCCAAAATTATAAAATCTTATATTTCGAAAAAAAAAAACTTCATAGCACAAACAATTTCAAAATTGTATGTAACGGTTATACGATATCTGCTCCCTTTCAGGATTAAAAAATTTAAACCTACTAATATAGCGTAAATAGGGACCCGTCGCCTTCACTGCAATCTAAAAAAAAAAATAGTTTGTAAATTTGCCACACGTGTGTGTAGGAGCGCCAAGAAAGTAGGTATGGTAGAATAGTTTCCCAGACATCCATGAAAATATTCTTTAACTTTTTATAAAACAGTCAAATGTATACTAAAGTTACCAGACTTGTATTGTAACAACTGTAAAAGTTTGCATATTTACAAGGTGGACGTATGGTAACTGTACCATACTGCATCTGGGATAATAACTTCCTAAACATCCAAGGAAGTTTTTTTACAGTGTACTGACCATGCCAACGAGCAGTATTGGGTACAAAGAGGTAGTTCGCGCCACCGCCACGTTATCGCTAGTGGGAATAAACTAGAGTGAGATCATAGACGGTGACAATTTTTTTTTTTTTTTAATTTGCTTTTTGTACTGGTCAGTGGTCACCATTTTCGCCGCGAAGTGAAATGACGTGAAGAATGGTTATGTTTGCTAAACTAGTGTATTGCGCGCGATGTGGCCTGAAACTTTATAAATTAATAATAGCTTAAAGTTACGTCGCATAAGTGTTGTGCTCCCGAACATAACCACGTTTCGTGTATTGTGCAGACACCGTTGCCTTGTATTTCAAAGTTTACATGTAAGTGCTGGCCAAAGCCAATTTCAGTATTACCTGACCGTGTGAGTAGGGAAAAATTTTAAGTGAAAGTAAAAATTTACAAAGGTTCATAAGTTGTTGTGTATCCATTTTCGGTGTCGTGGTTTAAGTTAGATTTTTACTGTTTACATATGAATAGGAAATAGTTACTTTGACTTGCATTTAAGCCTACTTATAACGACGAGAGCAAAAATAATTTTTTGCGAGTAGTCCCAATACTGTAAATTTCAAAAATATTAGCCTTTCCCATGGATGTGTACAAATAAAGAAATAATAATTTTTTTAAGACGTAGCACCCTAACTACGTAGGTAAATTGCACAAGCATGCAGCCGACTGCAGTTAACGACAGTGGAAAATGTTCAATCAATATACAAATACGAGATATTGGAAGAAGTCGATGTATTGCAATCGAGCAAATAAAATCGATAGTATCGACTAGTTTCCGCCACTGCCGTGGCAGAGTTGCTGTAGCTGTTCCCGTTTCGTAATATTCGATTGACCTTCTATACGCCTTCTTATTCTATGCGCCTGACCAAAATCTCCTCACTTCACTTTCTGCTGGCGCCCGGGGCACATGCCCCGTCTTCCCCTCCCCCATTTGTTCTAGTTATGTTCCTGACCGAGAATGAGAGAGAGATTTTGGTCATCGATTACCATCGAGGTCTTTAGCGCTGGTGGGGGGTGATATGAGATGAGTATGGGGCAGCACTGGAATGAAGGGGCGGGGGAAACGGGAGATTCCTGAGGAAACCCGCCGACCAGCGGCATCGTCCGGCACGATTCCCACATGCGAAAATCCGTGGTCCGACCCCGACCGGGAATCGAACCCGGATCGCCTTGGTGGGAGGCGAACGGTCTGACCATTCGGCCACCGCAGCCCCACTGACCGAGAAGGCAGGCTGTTTGTTGCTTAGTGAATCAGCGAAATACTCGTGTCTCCAGACATAAACGACTCTACGGGTGTAAAATAAAAATAATCAAAATATCAGCCGTGGGAAAGGTGAGTAAGCGGGTGAAAAGATCGTAACACTAGCATCGTGCCGTGTACCGTCTACTGCGGTATTCTTCCTCGCATGTATAATGCAGCGCCCCGGGCCAGAAAAGTTCCAGTTACCGCCCGCACGACGAGGGCGCTATTAATAAAACGAGTTTCCCCGAGTTTTGCCGCCAAAGCGAGTTATTCTCGTTGGCCGGCCGGCGGCCGAGGTGAAATATTCAACCCAGATGACGCCGCTCCGAGCTCCCCGGACTTACACGAGAGCTCGCCGTCCATTATTGAGGCGGCATCGAGCGGAAGGATCCCGAACCACGAGGAGATCTGAGCCCTGCTGCGGTAAGGACGTCTGAGAAGAAGTCTCTCTGTCACGCCATCTCCATCCGTCTCTAAAGGATGTGCTATAATTACCGAGTCCTCAGTCCTCGGATGTCCTTGGTTAGAATTAATTCAACTACAGATTAGGAAGATAAACTGAATTCTTATGGAAGAGTTTGGCTACGGATAAATTCCGTCGCCAGTTACGCTGTTGTCAACAAAGGGACTAAGAACTCGGCCGAGGTCGGTACCGATTATTTACTAATGTGACGTAATTAAAAACAATGATATGGTATTATAGAGTGAGTGAGATTTTGGTCAGCGCTTAACATCGAGTTCTTTAAGCGCAGGTGGGGGGGGGGAGGGGTGACACGAGGTGAGTACGGAATGAAAGGGCCAGGGAAACGGGAGATCCCCGAGAAAACACACCGACCAACGGCATTGTCCGGCACGATTCCCACATGCGAAAACTCGAGGACCTACTCCGCCGGGAATCAAACCCGGATCGCCTTGGTGGGAGGAGGCCCCGAGAAAGACTCGTTTAGTGTTCTATACAGAGTGTACAGAATCAAACTGAATAATAAGAAGGCAACGCGAATCCTGGCTTAATTTGGAGACAAAAATGTTAGTGGAAAAATTTTGTACGACGACATTTTACATGCACAATGTGGCAACACTGCACTGTAGTTAGTCCCTTCTTGCGCTCCACAGATATCTTACTTATCTTTTTACTACTGTTATGACCTGTATATTACGTGTGCAGGTTAAAATACCGAGCAGTCCAAACATGGTTCCACGTTTACTTAACGTTACATACATATAATAGTGCTTGGGCGTGAAGCGCAAGAGGGGAATTTATCCGTGCAGTGTTGCCTTACTTCGCACAACATTTTGGCACTTGCTTTTTCGTCTCTAATTTAACCTAGGACTAGCGTGGCGTACGTACTATGCGATGCGTTTGTTTCTGGACATCCAATAGAGTAGTAACAAAAAGTATTTCTTGCAGACATTCAAAAATGTAAATTTATAGACTATGACGCAGCCCCAATGTAATACCAACATGTCTTAAAATGTGTCATTTTCAGATAAATGCATTTGTACATAACATACATACTTTCAACTGTTGGATGATGACAGTGTAATATCAACACAGCTCAAAATGTGTTGGTATTGCACTGAAACAAAACATTTGTTGTTTGTACTCATGAAACAAAAATAATATAATTGTTAGGGCCTGCATTACCACCTCCTGATAAAACTGGCTGATTACTATCTGCTGGATAGGCTATCAGCTACTTGTAACTAGCCACTGTGTATTACGACCTGTGGATAGTAATCGGATAACTATCAGGTAGATATTCGGAGGTACTTGGTTAATTTTTTCATAAGTTGGTAGTAAAAATGTAGCTAACTGTATACTTTTTAATTGAAATTTGTTTCGTTGGGTTGTTGTGGTTTTAAGGTTTCGTGATTATTACAAACTGTCACTGTTTCTCATGTTTAAAATCATCATTAAGTAAATTATTGATTAAAATACATGTATAAAATAAAATAATAGACCCAGATAAATTAAATTTTATAATTCACACATGCAACACAATAAATACTTGATAAAATAAAGTAGTTTAAAATTGTGATAATAATCGCTTCGAAACCAAAATAAATCATAACATGAAAAGTTTACGCAGAATTATCTACATAATTATTCTCATAATTTATATTACGTTTCTTGCTGGTAGCCAAAACTTTTATAGGTCTCCATTTTGTGAAGTGGGATCCTAACCTCAACTTCATGATTAACAAACATATACGACGTCATTTTTGTTCCAATTACACGTTTAACTTCTGAATAAGTACCTATCAGCAGATCGTAGTAGCTGATAGCCTATCCAGTGGATAGTCACTCGGATAAGCGTTATCAGAGGGTCGTAATACACTTTTCTGGATTATCTTCTAGATATGTTTAATCCAGGACTTTATCAAGAGGTGGTAATACAGGCCCTTAGTCTTGCATTAATAATTACTGCTGCTTGGCAAAAATTTTCAAAACAAAACTTTATTTCAATGTTTGGGATGTTTTTATTGGTTATGTTAGTGATGTGTTCGGTAGAGAAAACTATCCTTTACTTCACCGCATAAATTATTTTTAAAAATTAGTGTCGTATTGGTGTGTAGTAACAGACAGTATTTAAGTTAATGTAGCGAATGGTCTCAGTAGAAATAAACGAAAGAAATCAGTAGTATTATTTTCATTCCAATCTAAATTCGACTTCCGTGCTTTACGAAACTTTACAAGACGTTACAATGAAGTAATGTTCAACAGGTAGGTAGAGACAGGAAACGTTTGCTGGTTCAATAACGTGTAGACTAGCCTCCAATAACATCTTCTTGCTCAAGTAGATAGCAGATGTTCATTGCCTAGTTGCTGATACAGCGTTACGAAATGAGTGGTAAGGTAAGGTAAGTAGGTTTTATGTTTTACAGCGAGGTCATCAGCGAAAAACTCAAAAATGTTAGGTCCCTACATATACTTCCCCTGTTGTCGCACGACAAAACGACTCTGATTACAGCTCAAGTACGAGTACGTATTGCAATGTAAAGCCAGCCAACTATAGATTTCAGCGTGCTGCAGAATTTGAATTACTGCTTAGAATCCCAGTAGGACTTATACAGCAATATCATGTTCTGTTCCTCATTTCATATAGACAAATAAAACAATCAGTCACCTCCACTGAGTGAATATTTTAAACAAAAAAGTTGTATGTTTTTCTTGTATGAAACATCTTTCTTTGTGTACACAAATTAATAGTTATTTTTAAATAAGATACCTGTACCGAATATGGCCCAGTTCTCAATACGGCCCAGTAGTCACCATTGTGTGTTATTGCCGAGTATTATGTGGGATCTATACACACTAGTATCTAGAATGAACATACATCATCCATAAATATCTGTCTTTCATCATCCATTTGTTACATTAGTAATATAATTTATGATTTAGACACACATGTTTGTTGGACCTTAGGCGGGCCATATTCGTTACAGGTACCTTAGTAGTTTTCACTAGTTCAGCAATTACGTTCATTTTAATTCATTCGTATATTTAGCATCCGACAATCGTTAGGCTTTTGTAAACCATTACTCGTATAGAATTGGATGCGTGATTTCAAGAACAAATACGAATGAAATTTGATCACATTTGTAAAATAACGGATCAGGCACGCCAGGGTGCGCCTTGCACGTAAAGGCGATGCGGCATAAGATATTTCTGCCTGAGTCGACCTTGACAGTTTCCTGCTTCTAGGTTCCTAACATGCAAGCCAGACAGTCTTAAGGTCACTTTTGCAGTGCAAGTAAGGACAATTTGTCACGAAACAACTTCCACAGTAAGTACTATATAACCATCAGTGTGCTCTGAAAAATGACCAGCATTACGATGATTACAGTAGCTGTTGTACTATCGATCGTCGGGGTGAATATAACGTCCGTACATTTTTTTGCCCTCAAACCATTATTTGACACGCGCCTGAAAGCGAAAAACCGGTTATATAAATGTCTTTTCAAGGCAGGGATAGACTTCCAGACAAAAGAAAGGGGTAAGAATTCCTCGAAAAGTAATTTTCATGAAATATAGCTACGGGAACTCGGAGCTACAAGCTGGGTATTTTATGAATAATATTGGAGCTACATGTTTCTTCATAGGCGGCCTAAAGCAACTTCACGAACTACAGTTTCCGTTCAAAAATACTCTCAGTTCCGTAACGACTTATTCTAGGCGCGTTTCTAAAATAGCAACAAAAAAATTTTAAGTTCATAAGATCCCCTCAAAACTTAAAAGAAAGGTCCGTAGTCACATACACTGGCGCACCCAGGATTTTAACTTTGGAAGGACACAAGACTTAATAAATAACAAATTCTACAAACTACAGGCAGGTAGATCTCGACAAGGCTTTTACACGTCACAGTTTATCGGTTCCGAAACATGTGAACACACTTTGCTTGCAATAACCTCTCAACACACATGTACTGTACACATTCTACCGTACTGAATTACTAGCACACAAACGAACTGATATAAAAATTAACAACTTTGCCCCATTTTGGGGAGCGGGGCACATGTTCCAAGTGCCGACCTCCTAGGTGTGCCCACGGTCAAATATGCTAGAGAAATTGCCTTAAATATAATAATAATAAATCAGAGTACAAGTTAAGACATAAAATAAAAATTTAAAAGTAAAACCGACTCACAGGATACTAAATTTCAAATCGATCAGACCAATAAAATTGCTCACATTCACTTAAAATAACTATAACAGAGCTGATGATCTTTAAACGACTGAACATATTTCCTTGAATCATAGCTAGGAACACTCTTGATCAAGTCACCTTTAAACAAAAAAACTAAACCACAGACAGACACGCAGATACACAGCCAGACACGTCAAACTTATAACACCCCTCTTTTAGCGTCGGAGGTCGACAACGTTTTATGTAAATCTCTATATATGAAAAGTAATACTGACTGACTGATGTATCAAACCACTGCCCAAACCGGTGGACCTAAAAAAGTAAAATTTTGAGTCTGGTTCCTCTCAGGGAATACACTAAAAAGGTATTTTTCGAAATTCTATTACTAAGAGGGTGGATAGAGGTATAACAATGTTTTCGCAGAATCGTCGATGTAACTAAAACCCGACGGCCTACAGTAGTGATTTCAATTTCAATGAGGCCGGCAAACAAATGTGTACTTAGCAATTTCAGGATTGTTTAAAATTAGGCTTTTAATGAGGTGAAAAGACGTGAAATGTTTTTTCGATAAAACATATATAGCTATCAAAACCTTGGAAATGAAAGTTTTTTTTTTTTTTTTTTTTCAGTTTAAAAAGACAACGCAAATATTCAAACATTTGTTTAAGGTTTTTTTTTTTTAATCATATCCTTTAGATGTGAAAAGGGGAGTTTTTTTATGAACCGTCGATCCACACCGAATCCTACGGACTTAAGTCGTGATTTTCTTGTCAATTAGGTAGGCATTTCTGTACAAATACATAATAAACGAATTCAAGAGTTTCAAAACTGTATCCATAAGGAGACGAAAATACGTGAAATGGGATTTCGATTCTTCATCCACATCTATCGGACAAATTTATATATATATATACATATATATATGTGTTTGTGTGTGTGTGTGTGTGTGTGTGTGCTTTACTGTTTCAGGATAATACTTACGTAACTATAATAAAGAGGTTTTTAAGTATTTCTCCAAGTAAGACCCCAAAAAACGAAAGAAAAAAATATATTATGTGTTTTTATGTTTACTTGTCGCTACCTTAAAAAGAGTTTAAAAATAAATTAATTTAATGTGTTCACGATTGCGTGTCGCTAAAATATCAAACTCATTTAAGAGTGTCCACGTGGCAAAAATGCATAATTTTCTATTTGCACGACAAAGCTTTTTATTTTATAGACGTCACTTGTGACTACATTTTCCACTTGTAAACATTTTTTTAGCTCTCACAGTTTTTATATTGCAGCAGGCCAATGTCAGAATTCGCAAGTTACGGGAACAAAGTAAAAACAAAAACCAAGTGTCCTACTCGAATGGAATAATTTACACTGACATGAGATATTATGGGAAATATGCTAAATATTTAAAAACACACAACAGCCATTTTGTACTTAAAAAAAACTGTCATAAGTGAAGTAAATCGTCATCATTTTCAGATATTTTTAAAAATTACAAACGAATCTCATTGCGTGTTTTTAAATATTTTACATATTTCCCATAATACAGGATGTCCCACAGGTCCGATCACATAGGGCAAATAGAAACTGGTGAAATATGGAATGTTTTAATAGTGTTGTGTGTTGGCGTAAGACAACAGCAGCGTGTTCACTTCTATGTGTCATTAAAACAGTAAATGCTCAAATTGATGGTTGCAATGTACTTTGCACATGGGTATGCGATGGTTCAAATTGCTTTGTACACGATGTAACATGGTCGGCGGGATGGAGCGGTATGTAGTAGTAATGTTGTTATTCACAATAACATTCCATTGCACTACAACACTATTAAAACATTTAATATATTACCAATTTATATTTGTCCTATGAGACCAGAATTATGGGACAACATGTATATCACGTAAGTGTAAATTATTTCACTCGAGTAAGATACTTGGTTTTTGTTATTAATATGTTCCGTAACTTGCAAATTCTTACTTTGTCATGTCACTATGGGAAAACTATGAAAGTTAAAAAATTTTGCAAATGGAAAATCTAGTCACAGGTCACGTCTATAAAGCGACCACAATGCCGCACAAATAGAAAGTTATGAATTTTTGCCAGGGAACGCCCTTAACTTAAAAAATCGACATAATTTTTGCAACCTATAAACCAATTTAAATAATTTTTCGAAATTCGACATCTTAGGGTATCGAAAGGAATGAAAAGAAGTGAGATGTGTTTCAAATGAAACGTCGATATATAACTCAACGGGCTATCGTTTTGGTTTTTACTTCAATGGAACACCTTAAAAGACTCAAGAATATGATTATTTTATTTTTCGAAAATCGATCACGAAAGGAGTGAAAATACGTGAATTGTGGTATTTATAAACCATTGAAAGCTACCGAACCCATCGAGATTTAGAGTAACTTTTCGCTTCAGCACTATGATTATGAAATTATCCAAAAATAGTTTCTAGAATTTTTTTTCTAAATTTTAACCCTTAAGTGTGTGAAGGGGTGAAATGTTTTTTTAAAATTAATCGTCAATAAAGCCTGAGAAACGTGTTGCCCCCCCCCCCCCCCATGTTTATCTAGCAATTTGTATTATCGAGGTACAGTTTCCTCCAGAATTATATTTACGTAAATACCTAAAAAGTTGCTAGACATAAAAATCTAAATTCCACGGAGAAAAATTAGTTTGTAAACATATAGGCAGACGATTCGACAGTTAACTAAGGTCGCTGTCCCACTGGCTGCAAAGCTACTTGTCTTAAACATGTTCAGTTTTTTGGAGCGGTTATACGAGCTGAACGAGTTCAGATCCCTGTCTCTTCTCGTTCAAAGTAAACTGGTTTCATATGTACTTTCCGACGACATATCTTCAATGCTTCTCTCCTATTGGCTGCTTGGAGTAACGATCTGTGTAACAATAATGGCTGCTTTTTGGTCCGACATTTTGCACTCGTTAAATAATAATAAATTTTAGGTGTAAAATAATTATATCCACTTTACACACAGCAACGGCATTGTAGTTGGATGCAATATAATAATTAAAAAGGCATGAACATTGTGTGTAGGTGTGATAATAATTACATATATATGTGTACATTTTAGGTTTCAAGTTTGTTGAGGTTAGAAATATCATTTAGTTTATTCTGTTTAGTTGTGTAACCTGCCTCGCAAACATGTTTAGCTTTTAAACACGTTCAAGCATGGCTGACAAATGTATTTAACTGAACAGGGTCAAGAATGCGTGGTAGATAAACAAACGCTGAAAACATCAATTGATTTCTACGCTTTTTTCGAAGCCAATGTGGATAAAATACTCAATGACAATCATAGATAATGGTATTTGCCAACTTTATGAGTAAATATTTATCCAGAATTACTAATTCGTTACACGTGATCTCTTGCGCCGCAGTTAAATGCACGAGGTTCCGGCGTCAGAGATTGTGCCTCAGAAGTTCGTAACACTGGAAACAATTTTGTTTAAAACGTTGGCTAAAACAATTGCCTATAGGATTGCTATTGTTCAGTTTTCGCAAATTGGCTTCAAGAAACCTACAGCTACAAATTAATGCTTTTAGCGTTGAATTATGTACCACGCCCTCTTAATACTTCTAGTGTAACCGCAACCTTAAGACTAACGAGAAGTAAAATTCACGGAGTCGCAGTTTGCAATTATTTTTGTGTGTAATGTGGTACAAACTGTGTATTTACGGGACTCTTCATTCTTGCTATTTTTATTTAATGAAAATTTCCGACAATAGATTTCATGTGCTGATACATTACCTGACATTCTGCAAGTATTTCACGCAGGTGTAATTCTAGTAATATATAACTTGCGTATATTAATTGCCACAGTACGAATTTTTGTATGGAATAGATTTTGGTATGCTCTATCTAAACTGATAAAAGGTATGTCAGTTTATTTTACTGAAAGGTAAACAACGAAATAATCGATATAACATTTAAACCTAAAACCAATCGAACTGTCAACTGAACCACTTTATGCATAAAAGAACCAAGTGCCATTGTGATGCAACTGAGAAAATCAAGGTTCAACGATAAACACCTGCATTTAATTACAATTACATGCATGACAAAATTGTAGAGCATGATTCCGTACAAGGACATATAAGTTATTAATGTATGTTAGTTTTAAATTCACGCATTTGCTACTAATTTCAGAATAATAAAATATCGTGCTTGGTTCCTTTATGCACGATATGGTTCAACTACGTACCGCGGGTAAATTGCTAATATTTACGGGATTCCAATCCGCTCTTTCATGTTATACCCACCTCTGAGCCAGTTGAAAAAAAAATATCATTGAATGTTCTAGACACTGCGCTAACAGCGACCCCAGTCAAATGGGAACGTAGCAATAACGAGAGAAGAATGAATGACGAGCACGTCACTTTTAAACCTAGCAAACAGCCAACTATTGCCGGGCTAAATCAGCATCCGTAGCTATGATCAGAGACAGGGAAATTTTGTGGGTTCTCTGACCTGTAGGCTAGTCTTCAAGAACATATGTGGATTCAAGTAGACAGCAGCTGTTCATTAGCTGCTCGCTGACACTGTAAAATAGGCCTGCATTAGTTACATTGTTATTGTTGGCTCATAGACTTAAAGGTGGTGTCAAATAAGTATGGCAAGGAATATTTCGCGAGTTCAACGACCAACATGCTAGAATCCATTATCCTGTGTACACAGTAAAAAAAAAAAAAATGTGTACATTTAAAAGGAAAATCTTGTAAATTAATATGAGAACGTATTAAGTCAGGTAATAAAAGTAAGATGTCAGAAACCTTTTAAAGTGGTTACAAATATCGTAAACACCTTTGCGAACTAGTAAAAGAAACGTTAATGAGCAAATTTTTCGATTTGAAACAAAATAAGCCTACGAGACCTGACAAATTTTTCAAAAAATTCGTAATTTTACGAAAAAAAAATTAGGGAACTAGTTTCCAAAAATTTCTTTTGTAACACTACAAAAAAGTGTTGTAAACTTAACCAGATGTTAGCTGTAAATATACTAAATTTGTTTGTAAAGTTACAGAAATGTTTGTAAATATGCAAAGAAGTTTGTAAAAATACAAGTTTTTGTAAATTAAAAAAAAAACTTTTTAGTGCTACCAAAACCTTTTTTGGAAACTGGTTTCCAAAAAACCTTAATTTTTATTACTGTGTATATTGATGCCCTACTATTTGTCTATTACCTGCTACTCATTCAGACAGCAGACATGGACGGGGCTTGAGTATGCATAGGACATTGGATTCTAGCATGTAAGTCACTGAACTCGCGAATTTTTCCTAGTCCTACAAATAAGCCAACGACAAATTGTGAAAGTACCACGGACTTACAGTTGCTGGAAATCTAGCTTGTGCCTGAAAGAAAACGCGAATTTGTCAGGTCTCTGACTATGATATATCACTCACACGTCCTCACGTTTCATACTCTGACTCCTACAATTCTCTAGCGTGGTATATTTCTACGACCAAATGACACCTGTAAAAACACAGCATCTCTTCACTCAAAGTTACCAGTAGGTGGAGATGAAGGTTTATCGCGGGAAAACTTGACTGTTTGCTGGGTTTTAACGCACGTTCAACTTACGAAAAGACTACTGGCTTTCCCTTGTAATTCGAACTGTTGCCATATTTCGCTAAGAGCCAATAAGAATTCCGATATTGTAACAATTAATATACTCCATTTCATATAAGTTTGGATGAATCTGACAGCAACTTATGGGCAATAATTAGTAATATTTTGTTATTTTTGTCACTTCATAAGGCAAACTTTGCCGTATAAATGCTGAAATGGACATTTCAGGTTCATTCTAGAGCTAAAAATGTCTTGCATTGTGCAGCAAATCGCAAAATACTAAATAATTATTTTCCATAAGTTGCTGTCAGATTTATCCAAACTTATATGAAATGGAGTATACCTATCAATGGTCTGCAGACAGCTACGTTGGGTCAGACGTATATCACCCAGCAATACGTTGGCATAAGAAACTACAGTGTTTTCAAGGATATGGTGGCACAAAAAATGTTCGCGCTGTACCATCATTAGGGCCCGGTAGTTTTCGCGAAAAGATTTTTGCATCACTTTGTTTCAGTGCCTTACGTGCGCACCTGCATCTCTGCTATGTGGTCAGTGATTGGATGCCGTAACACCCAGCGTGTGGAGGTTAAACCCGCAAATCACAGACGTGGTGTTCCGCAGTTATCCATGTACTGATTGGCACAGTCAAATGAATTATGACTCTGCACAAAAACACACTGCCAATAATCATTAAGTTGAGCTGCAGGTGTTCACGTAAGACACTGAAACAAAGTAGGGCCAAAATCCTTCCACGAAAACTACCGGGCCCTAACCATCATCTATACCAATATGACTACCCATTTTCTTCCGGAAAAACGTTCTAGGCAGTTGTATGGCTACTGTATTTTGGGTCGCTAATTGTGATTCGTTACCTAACATTCCGTTCATTATATTCAACAACCCCAAAAGAAGATGGACGGATCGAGAAGTTGCAACAGACCAACTGTGCTAAAGCTTGAGGTATGAGGAGAAGATGAAGGATAAGGAGAAGAATATATAGAATAGTTAGACAATTTTATTATATTTTCAGTTTTTGAGCCATTACATTTATTCAATTTGTATTACCAAAATTTTCTCTTCGACAATGCATAGGATGTATTCTTGGTAAACTGACTGACATAAAAGGTAATGGAATCTTTCATTAATTTGTCAAGCAGAATTACTGCAAGAGAATTTTTGAAAGATGAACTATAAATCTCTTTCAATAATTCTGCATGACATATTAATGTAATGTTCCATTGTAATTAATTTCCAGCAGTTTACCAAGAATATATCCTATGCTTCGTCAAAGAGAAAATTTTGATAACACAATTTTAATAAATGTTATGGCTCAAAAACTGAAAATATAATAACATTGTCCAACTTCCCCCCTAATTGCTACGCCTTTTAAGTTCCTGCGAAAACAGGCCCGTTCATTTTTGCACTGTCGGTGTGAAAAGTTTCTGACATTCCCAGTCAGGTAAAGTAAAGTCTTGTGTACATAGATGTGCGGCCATTTGCTGTTAATGAAGAGATGCAAGTGCATGTATAGGATGTATACATTTATCACGATTTGAAATATTTTTACGAGAAACGGATGGCCCTGAAAACACGTAACTGAACGCCACATCAAATTTTATAGTAATCTGTCCCGCAGAAAGGCTTCTGGGGTCTGGGACAGAGAATTATTTGGGGCTGCTAATGTCAGAATACAATTTTATGAAAAATAATTCATCGACTACCTTTTTTAATTATTGTAAAAGTAATTAATGCACATTTTGCATAAACAACAAATTCTTGCAGCGATATAAACATAGTGACAATATTAACACGGAAGTGTTTTACAACTGGAAAATGAAAGAATCTAATTTTTTTTCTCAGAGTTTAGGGCAAGCCCGATGCAGGTGGAGGCTCTGACAACAACCTAATGAGCTGCTAGAAAATGAAAGTATAAAAGTGCTTCGAAGGTACCAGCTTGAAGCAAGGTACGAGGTACTGAATAGGAAGTAGGTATGGGAACGGGGTTTAGGGGAGGATGAAGTAGTAGGCTTGGTAACAAAACAAATTGTCCGCTATCGATTGATTCAAGTATCAGCAGCGCCTGCAAATACACAATAGGCAACCATGTTGGAACACTGCACAGTTGGTAATCGGGAAGCATACATTCCAGGCGCATTGAACAACTTCACAAGCTCCAGCTTGTACAAAGACCAAAAGAAAATTAGCGCAATTAATTTTACTTTCAAAAATGTACAATATTAAAAAAATAAAAAAGTTTCAAAAAAAGTTTATGAGTTTCACGGCTTGCTTACCAACCATTTACAAATACAGGTATAGGCGGTTCGGGATAAAGTGAGCACTAAAAAAAACGGATAACTTTCTATTTTCAGTCAATTCGTATCTTTCCGCGCGTAACGGCTAACAACGGGAAATGCCTAACCTCTCTGGACACACCACTTAATACTTGCGTGTCTGAGATAAAATATAAAGTCGGCAGGATTCTATAAAGTATGTTAAAAATAAGTTTATTAATTATATAAAACACAAATATGTCAAAGTTAGTTGATTTAATTTCAGTACTGCTACTTTTAAATTGTATAATACACGGAACTTCATACGGCAATTAGCTGCCAACCTTACAAGCTCTCAGGTAACTGTTGTTAATACTAAATTATATACAATAACGGCAAGTGATTTTTTTTAATGTTAAATTTTTAGCGCTCACTTTATTCCGAACGACCTATATTTTAATTCGTTTGCTGTCACACTAAACACTTACACTAAGAATCTCAGACTCACTGCAATTCTTACATTGGTCATTGATAAGGCTGTGCCTTTTTTTTTTTAATAACAACAGATCGTCAGCTAAATGCTACAACTAGGTAACTAGGTAGCTGGAGTTATCCCACTATAACACTGACAATTGCTTTTCTCATACAAATAGTTATTTTTTGAAATGCAAATTTGTGTTACATCGATACTTCTAATTAACAAATTTATAAATGTATACGTATCAAAAGTAACAATCATAAGGGTAGTGTAGACATCTGCAGATAACTTAAACTTGGAAAATTTACGTTACCCAGTTCTTGCAATAAGCTGATGAGATAATGATGGACCGAATAAATAATGCCCAAAGGTAACTGCAGTACTAAACAAGTAGTACTAAATATGTAAGAAACAATAATTCAAACCAAGCTATGTCCAGCAATATGCTAAGTGAGTTAATTGCACCACCTACCGCGCATTTAAAGTGCGTTGCAGTATGTTCGTAAACACGTATTTTACGGTACTGTTCCACATATGCCCATTGTAATAATTTACGAAAAGAACATACACTTCCCAGAAGGACGGAATGTCATGGTTAAAACATCATGCTCATTAAAAAAACACTGTTTCGAAGCCTTTCAACCTAGCTAAAAACAGCCATATAAGACCTTAAAATTTACACGTGAAACTCGTATAGAAATGTACACTGCACAGTGCTACCGACTTTCCCCCAATAAAAAATTACAGGATCATCGCTTCAAGTCCCACGGTGAAAATTGATAGGCGGGAATCTTTCAAGGTCATCACTATAGCTCCGTCACTTCTGAGCCTCTAAGGCGCAGGTAGGTGGGGTACTTAAATTAATTTTCAAAATAAGGTTCATGAGTTACACAAGAATATACAGCCAGAATTAATTTTAAAAAATTACTCTCTCCTTTAGAAATCAGGCAAACCTTGCCTTTTGACGCTAAACCAGACACATCTACCCAACTGCAATTTTGCACCCAAAACTATAGAACTTCTTATATCTATATTAGGCATATAATTACATGATGAAGCCTCTTAAATCATTACGAAGGATTCAAAGATGCACAGAAAAAAGTACAAAATATACTGTCCGTAATAACCCTGCCAAATATATTCTGTACTCACCACAAAAACATTTCGCTATCACCGTTAAATCATTGTGGCCACCAAAAAGCAATTTAGTTTCTGTCGCAAATAATCATTTGGCAGGATCATTTACAACGAAATATTTTTTTTTTTTCCAGCGTGGTCGATGTACTGCCAACAGTCTAATTCTGTTGAAAAACGCTAGTCTGTAAACTCGAAAGTCTTTAAAAGGGTTCAGTATATTCAAACATACTTATTCGTTATTTCACACATATTTTACTGCTTTAAACCACTAAACAATGTATATACTCGCCGCAACTGTTCATACAAAAGACTAGGAATTATATGGTGAAAATCTTAACGATTAACCATTTCGTATACAGGATAATGCGAGAAAGACAGACATTTCTGAGATTAGCATTTTACAAATACCTGGATGTGGAACTTACTGATCCTAAAATGTGATTCGAATTCAGTCTCTCCTGGGAAATACACTGAGTGATTTTTTTTTTTGCAACTGCCCTTACGAACCTCGTCTAACCCTTTTTTTCGGCCATTACACAGCCTCACCGCAATGCAAAGTAACGAACATGCTAATTTACGAACAGAACTATTTGAGACCATTAAGCAGAACGGCTAGAGAAACTCCGGAGATTTTCGGCAAACGACACATAAAATTAGCCGGTCCGAAAATTCTCCGTGGTAAGAGGGATTTGTTTGTATGTTGTAGAGTATGGGTGGAATGAAATTGTACTATTCCCTACAGCACTTTATTAGATTTCACTATGATATAAAACAATTTTAATATCAGTTAATTAGTGGCAGTGTAGATACTTTTTATTGCATTTTAAAAAGAGCCGTTCTGGTAAGAAACGAAATATTTGTAACAACGATAGTAGTTGCAGTTAACAAAAATTCTAGAATGTTCAGAATTACTGATCTTACAATTTTTACCACCCATGAGTTTTCGTAATATAGTCAATATTTTGTGTTTATGTATGTGTTTTCTATACAATTATACCAATACTGTACCACTAATTGTATTTATTCTTATGCTTAAGGAGGAGCGTTTGACAAAGTGATTGTATTTTCCGTTTTTGAGCCATATTATTTATTCAAATTGTATTATCAAAATTTTCTCTTCGACGAAGCATAGGATGTATTTTTGGTAAACTGCTTAATATAATTTATAATGGAATCTTTAATTAATCTGTCATGCAGAATTGTTGCAAAGGAAGGTTTGAAAGTTAACCTATAATTCCCTTGCTATAATTCTGCAGGACAAATTAATGAAAGATTCCATTATTAATTATGTCAAGCAGTTTACGAAGAATGCATCCTATGCTTTGTCGAAGAGAACATTTTGATAATGCAATTTGAATAGATGTTATAGCTGAAAAAACTGAAAATAAAATAAAATTGTCTACACACCCCCTTAAGAGGCCTATGTACGGGTTGTAATTTTCCGCGCCAAGCTGGCTTGCAGTGTTCTCGTTTTACGCTTTTTTTCTATGGGACTTTTAAGACAACATAATACATACACAATATAAAATTCCATGAATGTAATCGGGTCAAATAAAACAGGGACATCCAATAAGAAAAACAAGAAAGAAAAAATATATACATCACCAAAGCAGATAACACAGGTTAAAGACCTGCTTTTGTGGTGAATGTTATTTCCTTCCTTAATTACTTGTGTAAATTTACAACACGCTTGCGCGGCAATTTTACAATACATGCAACTATAATACACTTCCCTTACATTTAACGCAGTTTTAACTTAAATTTTTTCTTGAGTATAGACAACTGCAAATTCATAAAATAATAATAAAATAAATGCAATTTTTAAATCATACTGACCAAAATTTTTCTGATGAACAAACTTATAAAAGCTCCGGAAGTATTGTCGTTATATCTGTTCTGGTAATTAATACTACTTACGAATTTCCCTTAGTGGCTGCCCAATAGTGCCAACCCTAAAAGAAAACCGAGCTAAGTGGCGCAACGGTAAGACGTCGGACTCACATTCGGGAAGACCAAGGGTTCGATCCCCGTCCTGGTTTCGGTTTTCCATGCTTTCCCGAAATCACTCCAGGCAAATGCTGGTATGGTTCCTTATTAAAGGCCATGGCCGACTCCTCTCCTAGCTCTTGTCATTGAACCAAGCTGTGTGTTATCGTTTCTAATGCCCTTGCTGTCGACGAGACGTAATGCCCATTTTCCTACATAAAAGACGAAAACAGTTGGTTCATTAGAACCACTTATAAACAGAAATAAAATATGCATAAGATTTTTCCCTCGAACTACAACCCTATATTGCAAATAATTTCAACATGAATACCTTTATTTTGGAATAAAATATGTTTCCCCAGACTACAATATGTAGTCATATTGCTAGATTGAAAGTTTGAAATATGTTCCTGATTTTACTAATTCTAAAAATATGTATATCTATTTAGGAATAAAATACAATATTAATACGTAATTTATATCCATTTTGAATATTATTATTAATTTTAAACATTATCAGTCTACTTCATACATAAATTTATCAACTTCTCAAGAGGGACGATAAAATTTTATAAAGGAAGACCAATAAAGTTATCCCGTTTTAAATTCTTAAAAATTACGTAAAATCACATTAAGATATACGAATTTGGTATGAAAAACATTAAATTATATACAGTATATATATTTACAGGGAAAACATTCCCTTTAACATATATATTTACATACGTTGTCACACTGTAAGCAGATATATACAGCTATCACTTTGATATTAAAAATGTACGTTAGGCATATCTGCTCACGAAACCTGATAGGCAGATAAAAATTTCAGTTTCAATTTTACTTTCACAATAGCTACGCGCTCTGGTGTAACATGATTTTCCAAGTGGAGTTTCAGCCACAAATATGCCAGGAGAGGTGTTAAGTACTCAAATGTCATTAAGAACATGGTTATCCTTTATTGTGCAGTAAAATGTTATGGTTATCGCGTTAAGTATCGTGAGTGCACGCTTTACGATGAAATTACGGCACGTTAATAAAGAGCTCTGCGCATAAAGGTGGCGAGGCATTTCGTGTGCGAGGCAATTTCGCACTTACTGCTGCTCCGAGAAACTCACAGGGATAACCATGTCACTCATACCCCAACCTTTTTGGTCAAAAACTCAAATTAAATTTCTGAATTTCTCACCAAACCCACTAAAACAAAACTGGTATTTTGTAACAAAAAAAATACTTATTTTCGACATTCTGCGTCATTTAAAATTTTAAAACATTAACAAAACTGATTTTAGACTTTAATGTACTAAATGCGTAGAATTTAAAAAAAGTTAACCAAAGAGGATTGATTATGTTTATCACTTCGGAATAAACAGTTTTGCCATTTAGACTGGAAAGGTAATCCGGGGCGTGGCTTTTGTTGGTTTGTGTGTGATGTGGAAGGAAAACTTTAAAATATTGCCTAAATTCTCATGCCTACGCTTTTCACTTACAAAAAGAACATACAGCAAAATTGCTGATTCCTATCTGCTTTTCATAATACGCGCCTCATTTTTTTATAATTTGTTATAATAATTCTTGAATAATCGTTTAGACATATTTATAGGCTATGTTGGTAAAAATGCCATCATCACTTTTTTGACTTGTTTTTGTAGATCACTAATAGAGATGGAAAACAAAAATATTTACTGAACAAAACATATTTAAGGCCTCTAGATTCTATATATTTTTTGTGATATTAACTTTTTACGCCAAAATGAGAGCAGATATAAAAAATATGTTTGGCAGTTTTGTTTAAAATAGTATTCTCCATGTTGGCTGAATTTTTCAAAGCAGTAAATGTCATGGTTTTAGCTAATATGTAATTAATGAAATTCTCGTTAGTTGACTTTTTAGCCGAAATCGTAAAATTTCTTGTTTCGAAAAAATTGGTAAACACGGCAAATACAATTTGAAACATAACTTCCAGACTGATTTATGATATCTTCTCTCGTTCAAGTTTAAGAAAATAATTACTATCGCAAAATCTACTGAAACTAAAGAGCATGGACTTAATAAAACGTCTACTGATAATTCTGTGGGTTTGACTAGTATTACGCTAAAAATTTACTCTTTCGAAATTTGTTCGCTTTCTGGGCGCAGTCTTTCCCTTTTCTTCCAGTCTTCTGGATACGTATCTGAATTCAGAAAACTACCCCGAAAAGTGACTGACAGAGAGAGAGAGAGAGAGAGAGAGAGAGAGAGAGACTTTGGTCAGCGCTTAACATCGAGGTCTTTAGCGCTGATGAATGGTAATATGATGTGAGTATGGAGCTGTGCCGGAATGAAAGGGCGGGGGAAACGGGATATCCCCGAGAAAACTCGCCGACCAGCGGCATCGCCCCGCACGATTCCCACATGCGAAAATCTTGGGACCGACCCCGCAGGAAATCGAAGCCGGATCGCCTGGGTGGGAGGCGAGAGGTCTGACCCCTCGGCCACCGCGACCCCAAAAAAAATTGACTGAGATAATTGGAAATATTCATGACGTTCCTAGTGAATTACTTAGTATAATAAATGTGATATTACTCTTCGCAAAGACACGCAGACAGTAAACAAAGCTTCCATGAACCCGAGAACTATTTAACACTAAACAGCGAAAACGTTCTTCATGGGTGGCCTCATATAGGATGTTAACTAACGACGTTTAAAGCATCATGTAGCGAGATAGCCGACACTGAGACAAGATATTTGATAGCATATCTCTATGAAACATTCAGTGGCGAACATTTTGTTTGTTGTGTCATAATTGGATTTAATACAAGCCAGCCATGAACCGCGACTTCCTTCGCGTGGTATTAAATTTAACACCTCTTTTAGTCGTGCTAAATTTCAATCTTAGTACTCCAGATTGACTTAAGTAATTGGCAAAAATATATATTTTTATTTTCAGTGACTTTATAAAATCTTAATATTTCAACAATTTCCTTTTACATAATAAAAGTTTTTAATTTGTAGAAATTTTTTGAACTTTAAATATTATGCAAGTAAAAATAATAAAAAACTGTTAATGATTATAAAAGTAATCAATTACGCAGAAAATTTTAAACTGGAACTTTTTAAAATTTTAAAACGGCGCAAAAATATATTTATTGGTCGCTCGGGATAAAGTGAGCACTAAAATTGTAACCTTTAAAAAATATCACTAGCCATTACTACATATAATTCAACATTATCGGTAGTCTCCTTACTGCTTGTGTGGTTGGCAGCTAAATTACGAAATATTGCTCCGTGTATATTCCTACTTAAATACAACAATACAGAAACAAATTCAACTGAAAGCGATGTAATTGTATTTTATGTGATTAATTAACATTTTTATCAAACAATATAGGTACCTACTGACTGTACAATTTATTTCGCACACGCAAACATTAAGTGACGTGTCCAGAGAGGTAAGACATTTCCCAACGTTAGCCGTTACACGTGGAAAGATACGAATTTGCTGAAAAAATAATTTTAGTAGGGTTTTTTTTTTTTTTTTTCGAGTGCTCACTTTATCCCGAACCGCCTAGAGGGTCATTAATAAACGTTTGAGTAACAAGTCTCACTCATTTTTTTTTTATTATTTTCTGCCCCCTGTCCCGTTTTGCGCCCCCTCCCTTACACATGTACGTATTTTTTGTCAGAAAAACGCGCGGCTGCACGTACAACTCGCCGAAGTTTCGGCGCAATCGAATGAAAGGAATAGGTGCGCATACATGCCGGCCATGTGTACACTTCCTGTGCAACGTACGACACACATGGATATCGACGAACATACACTACACGCACAGCCGTATAGGCAACGGGACGGAATCGTCCAGTGAATTTCGCTTACCGAACCACTCTCTCATTACACTCCTCGTGGGACTTTATGTAGTGTAAGTTAATGTTTCCGCGACGCAGTAAAAATGATTCACTGACATCATACCCACTTTTATGTAATCTAGAGGTCTAATAAATTACGTGGCGAGTATTTATCTGCCTTACTTATTCAACAAAAATAACCAGTTTACTCTTTTCAAGGGACAAGTATAATTTTCATAACTTATCTGCGTCAGAATGCTTATAAATTGAAAATATGAGTTTTATTCGCAATTTAATTTTTTCATAAACGCTTTGTCATCCAGTATTAGTGAGTATTACAAAAAATGCGAGTGATGAAGTAAGGGTCGTTAAATTCGCAGTTCTGAGTACTCTTCGTGAAAAAAAAAAACACCTCTCGAATGCATACAATGCAAAAAAAAGTGAAACAATTTTCTTTCTTTTCCAAAATGTATCAAAAACGGTCATTTATGGTCATTTTTATCATTTTGCACCCTTCAGCCCTTTCAAAAAAGTTTTTGTTTTAAAGATATTGCAGAATTGTTGAGAACTCCGCTAAAGAAGCGACAGGTACCAACTAGCTTTCTTTAAAAATATTCCTGCGAGAATAGTAACTGGCTAACATTGTCATGTGAAGTAATTGTTTTACTATACTGTAAACTGAGTTTACTTTGGCCTATTTCGGGATAAATATGTCCCTCTCAAAATTATATTAACGGGGTCATTTGGTGAATAAATACATCATTGGACCCGAAAGCTTAAAAAATTCATTTAATCCATTGAGATAACATTTGAGAAGTTTTTCTCTTAACGACATGAAATCCAAAAGTTTTAGTGTTAGAAAGTTTACAGAAACCGGATAGTGGCAAATAGTAGTGTTTACAACGTTTTAACTAATAACATTTTGATATGTTAGAATTGCTGAAAAATGTGACTGCCGGAATAATTTCAAATAAAAACCATTTCATATATGAGTCGTAAATACTAAATACCGGATTCAGTTGTTGAACACTATCATACGATTCTTTTTCTGTTGGAATAGCGAAGAAAGGTTAGTTTTTCTCTCTATTTTTTTAAGCTATAAATACTTCATTTAACTGAGTTGTATCGTATCGCGAATCGAAAACCCGATAGCGAAGCTCTAGAGACCATATTTTGCATAGTGTTTGAGTTGTTCGATTTTTTCTTTTCATTTGTTTTACAGTCTTATACGGGATATTAATGACGTTTAGAACATCCTGTAGCGAGATAGCTGACACTATGAGACAAAAAATTTTATATAAGACAATTGGGGTCGCAATATTTGGGAAACGCCTTAAAATTGGTGACCAAACGATGAAGATATGGTATCACAGATGCCACACATCGCTGCATCTGCCAGGCGTAGTGTTCGTGTTGCATCAAACCAATGAATTGTGTTCACTCAGCAGTGTACCAGCTGGCCCGTGTGTGCTGCTTCACATTAGTGTCAACTAACACTTCGCTGATGCGCAGGGAACGTACACAAACACTCTGCAGAAGACGCCAGATTGGAACACAGTAAAGTGAGCACTGCATAAAGTATTCTTTGGGCCGTTTTGCAGTTATCTTTACTATTTTTAATGTGAAAACTTCAACGATACTAAAAACCATTGTAAAAGTTTCAACATTCTCAAAAGTTAACATATATTGGCTCAATAAAACATGTTTTTAATTAATTACAAGTTTTGCTGAGTACTCATGTAGTGAACAGCTTATATTAAAACCCTTTAGTAACAATTATTTTGTGAGAAAACTAAGTAAAAGCGAAGTGTTTTTTTTTCGTATTTCCTGTCTTATCTCTTCTACACTCTACCGTCAATGCCTTCTTGGTTTCTATCCTCAGTGTGTCTTCTCAGACCAGTTCACGCCCAGCTGTCGCTCCAAGTGTACGTCCGTTGAACGATGCTCAGATCTCGGCTATGTAGGGAAGCTTCTTAAGGGCGCTGCCTTCCCGAGAACCGAGGTGTGAAAACGGATAGTGATTTACATGTTAAGTTATATTCGGCGATGCTCTGTCATATTCAATTATATCACTTGCGAACAAAAACTATTTTGTCATTGATGAGAGGAAAATACTAATACGGGAATAAAAACGTACAAAAATATTATGTCATGATGTTTCATAATGTTTTTGATAGCGAAAGAATCTTCCTTCTCATAGTTTACAGGGTATTAAAAAAACACCCTAAATTATCCTATAGCAATGTGGACCTTGCAGAGACAAACATATAAGTAAGTGATGACGTGAATGAAGTTAAGAGATGTACTTAGCCACACAGAATATTATTTACATGCACATCCCTACCCTTGCTGACTTCAGGGGTCCAAGATAAGCAGTGACCTTATGGCGCCCGACTACTGGCCGTGTGTTTGTGTGAGTGAGGCACGGCGCCAAGGGCGATGTTGGCTGGTTCATCTGGTGCAGTATCGCCTCTACAGCAAGACACTGAAACGGCGTGCAATGGTTTCGTAGAACACTCGCCTGACTGACACTTTCAGTGGTAAATCAATCATTTTATTGATGGAAAGTTTTAAGCAAAGTCCAATACAGATTTAGATCGTAGTTTGATACAAGTCCTGTGAGTAATTGTTTAGATAGCATAGACTGGTAACGTCATTTTAGTCATTTTGAGGGGCTCAAATATGATATTTACAATTAGCGTGATGTTTTGAAACGGCCTTTTCCGACATCGTTTGAAGTGTCTGTTGTTTTCGTAAATACATACATGAGAAATACGTTTATAAGTTTCTTAGAAAAAAATAGTTCTGCTAGCATGCTGCAACGTTATTTAGAAGGCAGCGGCAGCCTTAAGGTTGTTCAAGTAAGATAAAATCATAATTTTTAATTGTTATGAAATATTGTTAGTTTTATAGACGTCACTTGTGAGTACGTTTTACTTTTACGAAACAATTTTAGCTCTCATAGTTTTCTCACAATGGTGTGTCAAAGTCACAATTTCTCTATGTTACGAAAGTCTGTAAAATTGGCGTATGTTTGTTGGTCAAACTGCTTGAAGCAGGAATGTTAATATCTTTGGAATCAAATATCCCGAGCACGGTCAGTAGAAGAACAGGTCTGGACACTCGCCTATCTAACAAAGTATTTTGCTTGACCCCCTTGTTGTTTGGCTGTAGTTCGTCAAGTTACCGAGAATGTTGTACTTTTTGGCGCTGTAATTCGGGCGGTCGGACTCGAACTCCGCCCAATTTTTTCCATTGTTAAATTTATAAAGAAAACAAAGGTTTCTGGAGCCTTTTTTTAAATTTGTGAGCCAAGAAAGTATTTCACAAATTGATAAAAAAAATACGTTTTGATAAATTGTTTATCTTAGTTGAACGGAAGTGGGCGGAGTTTCAGCCGACCGCCCTAACAGCAGCGCCAAAAACATATAGCATTATCGTGAACTTGGTGAACTACAGCCAAACAACAAGGGGGTCAAGTTTTCAGGCGAGTGTCCAGACCTGTTCTTCTACGACCGTGATCCCGAGCTATATTTAAATTTTATTTGTATTTGTCTTTAGGGTGAATCTTTTTTTTTATGCTCAGTGTAAACTTGTAAAGTTTCCACGAATTTAACTTTTTCTAGCCGAATACTTTCTTGCTTCAGAATAGGATATGTTTTATTCCGAACAAGCTATCGATGGGCGGGGAAACGATTTTTGCAGAGAGCTGACAGTTATGACAACGAGGAGGAAAGAGTAGAGTAAACTAAGGAAAGGAACATTTTGTATACTGATAATTGAAAAAAAAAAAAAAAAAAGAGAGAGAGAGAGAAAGTATCACCTTTGACGAGATTTGATATTTTATGTGAATTTTATCAACCAAATATGAAGAATACTGTTATTCAGTTCACTGTAATGGTCTTGAGAAGCCTCAAGAAAGGAAATTTCAAATTATTTATGATATAAGAATATTCCGTCGAGAGGTAAGAAGAACTGCAATATTTTTGGAGGACTACGATGACGTTAGCTGAATAGCAGTTCAGAAGGCTGAGCTGTCGTCCAGATTGGATTCCACGACACCCGGGAGGAAGAGGTTTCGATGCTCAGATCTGTATCGTCGTCTCGAGGAGTCCGAGGAGACGTCTGGAGCGGAGGTCGTTGTCCAGCCAGGTTCTATAGCCTAGTGAGGTTTACTCTTACTATGATGTTCCTAGGCATAATCCGGATCTCGTTATTCACGTCGGGAGATGCTTGTCTACAAGAAACTTACCGGTAATGTCAACTGCACAGACTTCAAAGAGGTGTACACCACAGCAACCCATGTTAAAATTTTGCTAATCGATATCGAGTATTTTAGTGCCTAGTACAACAAAACCCATAGTATAACCTGAAGAATTGAAGAGTCCATCATTGATATTTGCAATATGTCATAAGGAAATCTACGATAAATATCGTATGTGTTGCAGTGTTGTATCCCTCGCCTATCGGTAGTTTGATACTGTCTATAGTCAAATCACTCACCCAATTTTCATGACACTAGGTTATACAATATTATTTTAATTTCATTTGTACACCTTAACATCCTGTTAATTTTAGAGCTAATATTTGGAAGCTAAATTTCTATCAGCATATATATTGCTTCACACACTTTAACAGCTAAATAAACAGTACTTCGACAATCTTTAATCCACACTTACAGTTTACTTGATTGATGGTGCGGGCCCTTTACTCAACACATTACATATAAAGAACCCCTTTAAAAATATGTGTTTGTTTATACAGACGTCACAACACTACCATGCAAATAGTGAGAACCAATCAACCTACTTAAATGAAATAATTCACCGCAAACGTACATCCCATGAGCTATGCAATAAAACATAAAAAACACGATGTAAAATTTTTAATTAAAAAAAATCGTGAAAGTACAGAAAAAATTTAAAAATTCAGCAATTTTTTTAAAATACAATAACGGTTCGCGCGATTTTTTCAAATGTTTCATTACGTAGCCCATATTATGTTATTTCACTGTGAATTATTACTCGCACGCACGTAAGTCCATTACTTTTCACCATTTGCATGGCAGTAGAACGTGCAAATTTTGACTTTGACGCACCGTTATCAGAAAACTACGCCAGATAAAATTGTTTCGTAAGAGGAAACTGCACTCACAAATATCGTCTACAAAATTAACACTATTTTATATATATATATATATATATAATTACGACTTTATTGCACGTGAAAACCCATAAGTAGAGATGATGGTATATCGCGAAAATGTTTTGTGCCAACATAGCCTTGAAACACTGACACAACGTAGCTGTCTATAGACCAATAACGTGCATCAAATATTAAAATAGCGGTATTCTTATTGGCTTAGTCAAATAGGGCAGTAGCTTCGCGTACAAGGAAAAGCCAGTAATCTTTTGATAAGCTGAACGTACGTTGAAGCCTAGCAAATAGTCAAGTTTTCCCGCGATATACCATCATCTCTACAAGACATCGTTGTTAAAGGGTCGGGAAACTCTCCGACTTTAACGAGCCAAACACTAAACTAGCGTGCAAGGTTCCCGGCGAATTCTTTTTACTATGGGATATTAAGCGGCGCCCAGTGTGCTAACGTACGAAAAGAAAACGCACTTAAGAGTGCGTGGTAGATAAATAAACGCTGAAAACATCTATTGATTTCTACGCTTTTTTCGAAGCCATTTTCAATAAATTACTCAATGACAATCCTAGATAATGGTATTTGCCAAATTTATGAGTAAATATTTATCCAGAATTACTAATTCGTTACGCGTGATCTCTTGCGTCGCAGTTAAATGCACCAGGTTCCGGCGTCAGAGATTGTGCCTCAGAAGTTCGCAACACTGTAAACATTTTTGTTTAAAACGTTGACTAAAACTATTGTCTAGGATTGATATTGTTTAATATTCGCAAATTGGCTCTAAGAAACCTAGTTATATATTAATGCTTCTAGCGATGAACATTGTATCACGCCCTCTTAAGGCGGCCGCCTACCCCACGCTTCAAATGTGTTGTAGTGTGATGTTAAACATATTTTTTCTACGAAACAATTCCACGTATGCCCATTGTGCCAACGTACGAAAAAAGAACACGCTTCAGGTGAGGTCGGAACCTCATTGTTAAGACACTAAGCTTATTAAAAACACTGCTTCTAAGCCCTCAAACATAGCTAAAAAAAAAGGCCTTTTCAGACTGCCGTACTTCAAAATGCACTAACCGGATGTATGTGAAACTCAGGTTGCGACCTGCACTGAACTTTGCTACAGACTTTCCACCATTAAAATTATATGGTCACCGCTTAATGTCCCATAGCAAAACCCGTTCGGCGGGAAGCTTGCATGACAGTTCAGCGGTTGGATCGTTGAGGCGACGCGGCATTTGATGCGCGTTTCAAAGTCGCCCTTCTGTCTCCATAATTATTGAGCCTCTGACGTGCTGGTAGACGGCTCCTTAAGCTTTGTCCATCTACCTTCTTCTAAGGCAAAAAATAAAGTATGTAGCTGAATAAGGAAATGGGCAAGGGGAGACTTCATGCATGGCCCGAAGTTGATAAGAGACATGACAGTCGACGGTGCTCGTCGAAGAGGTCGTCGTTCGTCTCACGAGCTGCGGGAGATAAAACTCGCGAGCCCTGGTAAGGTAGTATAAGGGATGAAAGGGAGTTACGTAAGGGCGATGGCTTAGGCGGGTGATGACGGTGGCTTGCGTTTATGGGCCGACGTCGACGCTAGTGGGGCGTGACCGGAATACCGATATTCGATATTCTTCGGCGGAGGCTGGAGGATGAGAAAGGAGCCGGTGTATCCTGGCGCCATTCTCCCGGCACGCACAGTGAGGGACATAAACTAACCCTCTCTGTTTTCCCATATCCCGTCTCCTGGGGAGGTTTGGAAAAACAAACTTGATAGAGTTAAACGGGTTAAAACTCAATCACGTTATCAGCTTTCACCGATCAGCATAGAATATCAAAGTATTGTTAAAGTCCCGGAAATTTCGCGGATTCGACTGAGGAGAGGTTGGATCTCTAAAGTCATGTATATGTTGGAAACTTCTTCGATCGGGTCGTTGTTTATTAAACGTGACCTTGAGGACTTCTAACCATTGGCGGACATGCATAAAACCACTCATGGACTCCCGCGCTACATCGTAAAATGTTCAAATGCTCACTCACTGTAGAAGCAGTCAATGTACAAGTAGCTGAGGACAGAATGTACACAGCACTGTGCAGTCCAGCCTGCTGGTTGTTGAAGCCGCGAAATATCGGGGACTCTAGGTATTGTTATCGAACAATCTTACTTAACTAAAAAAATTCGTAAAACAATATATAAATTTGTGGAACATGGATCTGTTTTATCTATTGAATTTATAAGATTTGTTTATGTAGCCATTATTTAATCTGTTCTGCTGTACGGTATATTAGCATGGGGATGTATGAGCAAAACGGCATTCAATTTAATACAAAACAATATTTTACGAATTGTGTTTAGAAAGACTTTTAACTGTCCATCAAAAGAACTTTTCAGTCGTTTGAGAGTATTCAATATCAGAAAATTGTAAATTAGAACCATATTAGTCAATTTCTTGAACAAAAAGTTACCAGTACAGTATTTATCTCATATATATCCTACTCGATATAATTTAAACCAAAATTTACCAATTCCCCTAGTTCACAAAACAATTTCTCAAAGATCATCCACATTCTTGCTTTCAAAAATTGTAGCAATTCTTCCTGAAAATATAAAAAATAAAAATATAACAAAACAAATATATATTGATCGATGGTTAAATAACTTAACTGATGATGAGTTATCTTTAATCTTTAAGTAGTAGTTTTACTTTAGTTAATTATTTTTACATTCTTTATGTTTCGAATTGTTAAATACAATCTGTATCCATCAAAAACTAATTTTTTTATTCATGCAGCATTCAATTTTTGTTCTCAAATTAATTTATACCAGATGACAAGTTTTCTTACCTAATTAACCGCAGCTATCGAAAATAATTTGTCTAGTAGCACTCACACACAAGCTTTGCTTATGTGAGTGTGATGTCTTCCATTATATAAAAAGTATTTATGTAAAGTGCTGTAATCGGTATATGGAAATAAAAAGTATAAAAAAAAAGATAACACATGCAGGGTTTGACTACGACAGTACCTGAATATTAACCTATGTCCAAAAACTGCAGATTAAATATTGTAGTACATGTCCTAACAGTTAGAAATGATTAATATTATAACAAAGCCTCAGTACCTTTCCTTCCATTGTAACAAATGAACCATGTTATTCATTAAAGAACCAAGTGCTATTGTAACTAAGAAAACATAGGTTGAAAGTTAATTCTATTTGCATATACGACAGACTCATAGGCTTTTCACAATAAAGTGAGCACAATGCTTAAATTTTTCTTTCAGGTATTTTGCATTCCTCTGTTTCATTTTCAGTATAAAAACTATCATGAAACTAAAACCCAGTGTAAATGTTTCACCGCACTGAAAACCAGTCTCCTTTGGCCCCAATAAAATACAGTTATCTGTCATTGTAAGTGTTGGGCATTGATCAGTTTAAAGTGAACAAACTATACAGAACAGGATTCCATAAAAGAACATATAAGTTACTGACGTATGTAAGCTTGAAGTGCTTGTTTTTGTTACTAACTTCATAATATTGAAAAGTTACGCTTGGTTCCTGTATGCATAACATTGTTCATACATTGTTCGTTTGTTCATCTATTCTCCAACATTCCGTACGCCGTGCGTGGTTCAACTTCACCGCACTGCTTTCTACGTTACGTCTAGTGTTTACATTTTTGTTCCTGCATATATCGTCGGTTACCAAAATCGAGCAAGTTCAGAGATGGTCGAGTAGACGGTCAAACTGACTTAGTAGGTTATTTATCGCGAGTGAATTTAACTATTGTCAGTAGCGAAATAAGCTCCCCAATTTAGAGAGGGGCAACCAATTAGGCACCCCCTTCCCTACACACATTTACTTAAACTAAGAAATTCGATCTTCCTTCACAAATTTTTACTTCAATTTAATTCAACAAAACAGAATTTACATGTTTTTAATAGTTAAAAACCGTGAAAAAATATCAATAACCAACAAGCGAAGAGAAAGGGGAGAAAAATATTACAACATCATTTGACTAGTCGGCCTGCTTTACGCAGTCATATTTATTATTATTCATAACTAATTATGTTAAGGATCAGTCAGTTTTGGAATATAAGTTATATGGTAAGCGGAATTCCGTTAACCCAGTTGCATTACAACACACCTGTTAAAAATAAGTTCATCAATATTTATACGCATATTTACTATTATTTTCAACGTCATTTCCAACTTTTAAGGGGGGCGATGCACACCCTGCCCTCCTCCATGTTGTTCCACCACTGTGTACTGTCAATAGCGGAGTAGTATGTTTAACTCTAACCGGGTTAACCGATATTCACAAACGTTAGAGATACTCGAAAATCGCGAAAATGTTTAATATAGTCTCCAATAAACTGTATTATATTAACCGTGACACGTGTGAACAGTTTTGGGACAAATCACACCCGCTGTGTGTTCAAGCTGTACAGTTCTAACTGGGTTTGTTGAAGAGAGAAAATATGCTACAAATAAACGATATCCAATGTTGATAAGAAACAGTCAGTGTTATATAAAGTATGTTGGAGCCTAGCAAATAGTCAACTATTCCCGCGATTTTCCAGTGTCTCCAACAAACGTCCTTAGAGAACTTGTTCCCTTCTCGCTGCGAACACTCCCTGGATCGCCCGCGCGGCACAAATTATTACTAAATGTTGCAAGAGCGCGCGCAGGCATTTCTTGTGAAAGGGAGTGGGTGACAAGGGGGGGTTGTATAAAAGGGGACGGTTAGTGAAGGGGAGTTGGGAAGAGTAAACTGCGAAATGGAGATTGGAAGGATTCACTGAACGAGCTTCAAAATATTCCCGCGACGAGAACGCGCAATAGACGGGAATTTTCACGGCCGATAAAATTTCGATTGAAGGGACGTGAGGGGAAGTAGTTGGAGAGGGATGAGAGGCGCAGGGAAAGCAGAAGTTCCTTGGTACTCCAGAAACATAACCTCCCCTTAAGGGCCTTCATGTCGCAAGATTGCACGATTTATGCACAACATAATGTTCGTTTCATAGGCGTTACATAAGACAAAATTTTCCACTTGTAGAAATTTTTTCAGCTCTCATAGTTTTCCCATAGTGACTTCTTAAAATCATAATTTGCAAGCTGCAGGAACATTTAAGAGTGCCATCATCAAACAAGTAAAACCGTGAATATTCACACTTTTCCAGTTGTTTTGTTTTCACTTATTGAATCAGTGAAAAATTACTGGAAAATCTGTGGACATTCACTAACTAACTTTTCGAATGTTAGGGGCCGCGGTGGTCGAGGGGTCAGACCTCTCGCCTCCTGCCAAGGCGATCCGGGTTCGATTCCCGGCGGGGTCGGTCCCCGGATTTTCGCATGTGGGAATCGTGCCGGACGATGCCGTTGGTCGGCGGGTTTTCTAGGTAATCTTCCGTTTCCCCCGCCCTTTCATTCCGGCACTGCTCCACACTCACCTCATATCACCCCTCATCAGCGCTAAAGACCTCGATGTTAAACGTCGACCAAAATCTCTCACTGACTCACTTTTCGAATGTTGGCACTCTTTATCGGATTCAGTGAATAGTCACAGATTTCACAGTGGTGTCTCACTGATTCAATTTCTTGAAACTGCTCCATCCATCGGCGTGAATCAGTGAAAATTCACTAATTCAGATTTATAATGTAGTAATAACAAAAACCAAGTGACTTACTTACACTGAAATTATCCATAATGGGTCATATATAGTGATGATGGTATATCGCGAAAATTTTTTGTGCCAACATAACCTTGAAAACGCTGTAGTTTCTTGCAGTATGAACATTTGGGTTATATAGGCCTACGTCCGACACGACGTAGGTGTCTTCGAACCAATAACAAGCACCAAATATTACAATACCGGGAATCTCATTGGTCCAGTCGAATAGGGTAACAGCAACATGCAAAAAGCCAGTAACCATTTGGTAAGCTAAACGTACGTTGAAACTCAGCAAACAGTCAAGATTTCCCGCGATAAATCATCATCTCTAGTCGCGTGCGAAAAGATTTAAAAACACACAGTAACATTTCTTCGTATTAAAAAATTAAGAACATGGTGATAGCTTACATCGTTTGTGGCAATTTTTAAGAAAATCAAAGGGACGTCATGATGTGTTTTTAAATATTTTAGCGTATGGCCATAGCCTTCTTTACTAGAAGGCCGCAGCGTTAGATCTGGCAACCCTGCCAGGAAGGGTTATTTTAACACTTCTTTTGTGTCGTGAAAGGCAGTGGCTTCTCCTGATTCGCCGGTATGTAGGGCGGAATAACGAATCAGGTACAGCCATTGTCCTTGGAGAGCTACAAGAAGTGTTAAGTAACCCTTCCTGGCAGGGTTGCCAGATATAAGGCCGCGGCCTTCTACTGAAGACGGCTATGGTATGGCACATAAATAGAGACGGGAAATATTCGAGGGTTCACTAACCTGTAGGCTAGCCTCCAAGAATATATGTGTACTCTAGTAGACAACAGCTGTTCATTAGCTGCTCGCTGACACAGTGGTATGGGATTTTTTTTTAACCTACCCTAACTACTAAGTTATGTGTGAGGCCCGGGTAAGGAGCGGGACTAAGTGCGTCTCAGGGCTGAGCCCCATACGCCTACTAGGGGGAAGTTTCATGCAGAGGAGGCATGCATCGCGGCGGATAGGGATTGGGCAGACATGGCCGCAATTGGGGCCATGTCTACCTCCCTGAGTGTACCTATAGCTAAGCCATAATCTAAGAAGAGAGAGGGAAAAACCGGCATAGTACCGTAAAAACCCTCTCGACAGAATAGGAGTGTAACCACTCAGCAGTTACATGCTTTAAAAATAAAAATGGCACTGGAAAAGTAGGAAGGTCCAGGTTGTTAGTAGAGTTGTGAAGTAAGAGTGGGGCTGGGGGGGGCGGGAACTTTATTTATTTTCTTTATTTCCCTTTATTTTCTTTTAAGGAGGGCACTGGTTTTAACCAGGGCACTGCGGGTAAACACAGTGCCCTGGTGGAGGACGAGGTTTAAAAGGCGCCTCGTCCCCCCGTATCTCCAGTAGATTTGTCCCCCCGTATCTCCAGTAGATTCGTTCCCCCCGTATCACCAGTAGATAATGGTATGGGACACGGTAAAGATATATTTTTATTATTGTCTCAGAGGATTTTAAATATGCCGAGGACCAATTACGAAAGTGGCACGAAATTGCAGTTGCTGGAATTCTAGCATTTGCGTAAAAGAAAATCTGAATTTTTCAGGTCCCTAATGACGGCTTATTGCGGGAAAACTTGACTGTTCGCTTGGTTTCAACATACGTTCTGCATATCAAAAGTTTACTGGCTTTCGTCTCGTACGAGGCACTGTTACCCTATTTGACTGAGCCGATAATAATTTCGCTTTTATTGTAGATAATGCCTAAGCCGGTCATTTTTGGTGAAAAGAATTATGCAACATAATGTGTCGATGCATAACGTTTACAACTGCATCTCTGCTTCGTGACTATTGGCAGAGTGTATTTGTGCAGAGGCGTGGCTCATTTGACTGTGCCAATGAGAACAAGGTTGCCGCGACACAAAACATCTGTGATTTGCGAGTAGATCCCCAAGACGTTGAGAGTTGAAAACAGCCAATCACTGACCATGAAGCAGAGCTACAGGTGTGTACCTGAGGCATTGAAACAAAAGGTCGCATAATTCTTTTCGTCAAAAATCACCGGCTCTAATGCAGGGGCGTCATTTCAGGTTTTGCTAGGGGGGAGGGCAATATTTTTTTCTCGGCGACAGTGACCTTGTTGCATCTTTTTTATTAATTAAGTATATATAAATTGGAAACTTTAATAATAAAACTTCAGTTTTATGTGCTAGACCTGAATTATTTTTATGTTATCCGAGCAAAATTGCTGAAAAAATATTTAGATTGTACAGAGCCCAACAGATGGCACCATGGGAAAATCCACAAAATAGGCATACAAAACTGTATCCAAATTTTTTTCATTGCCGCTATTATAATTTTTATAACTGTTTGACCTTGAAGTTTTCTGAAATTTTAATGGACACATTTGTGTCCGCCAGGTGTGTTAAATGACAAAATACAAAAAATAAATTTTATACACTTAAAATTCTAAATCCATGGGGGCATTTGCCCCTCCCCCCCCCTAAATGACGCACCTGCTCTAATGATGCCTGGTATTGGTATGCAGACAACTACGCTGTGTCAAAAGTATATCACATAATCATATATGTTTGCAAGAAACTGCCGCGTTTTCAAGGGTATGTCGGCACAAAACATTTTCACGACATGCTATCACCCTTAACCATGGTGTCTTGTCAAATGACATTTCATCATTGTCCGAAGTTTTTACTTTAGTGCATTATCACAATAGGCGCATGCGGAATAGTTTTAGTATTTATTTGCACATCACAACGCATTTGAAGCGGGTGGTAGGTTGTAAGGACATAACTCCTTACCATGTTCGAGTAGGGTTAACTCTCTTACAGGTTAGAAATATCAACGGTAAAAATTTAGCACAGAGAAATTTTCTGGTATCGCTAATGGGTACAAATTGACTAATCACAGAGCTTTCCAGAATTTTAAGTTACATTAACTTGATAATTTAAAATGCGAAATTGGTTTCTTTTCTCTTTAAAATTAAACTAAATTACTTCTATCATTTCCAAGCCTTTTTAAATTTAATTTTACTACAGTTTCTTATTTACCTGTTCCGTTAGTGATAGCAACGAAACTAGCGGCAGAAATTTTATCTGTGCCAAACTCTCCCATGGTAAAACACATTTTCCTTCTAACCTGTAGTAGAGTGAGTGAGAGATTTTAGTCAGCACTTAACAGCGAGGTCTTTAGCACTGGTGAGGGGTGACATGAGGTGAGTATGGAGCAGCGCCGGAATGAATGGGCGGGGGAAACGGGAGATCCCCGAGAAAACCCGCCAACCAGCGGCATCGTCCGGCACGATTCCCACATGCGAAAATCCGGAGACCGACCCCGCCGGGAGACGAACCCGGATCGCCCTGGTGGGAGGTGAGAGGTCTGACCTCTCGGCCACCGTGGCCCCACCTGAGGTAGAATTAACCTTAGTTCCAGGCAGTAAAACGTTTTGCGATGTAGACGACTCTGGTCGTGTGTAAAGGGTAGTACTAACACGCCTTAAGGGCATGGGCACGGGTTTCTTCGCATTTAACGACAATTATTTTTTAAAACATAAATGGGAGCCGATATCGTTAAATCGCTTCGTAACTTTGTTATGACTGATTTAAACTGCATACTCTAATTTTGTCGAGTCAGAAGACTACAAAGTAGTTGCTAATTAGTTAATTAACGAAATTTCATTTTAATTGATGAATTAGCTGTACCCATCATGCAGTTTGTCTCGAAAAATTACATTGTATAGTAAAACCAATTTGCAAAAAAAGTTACGAAGCAATTTTACGATATTGACCCTCGAATAGATTTAAAAAATTAATTCTCTCGAAAGCCGAGAAACTCGAGCCCAAGCCCTTAAGAGTACGTGCAAGATAAATAAACGCTGAAAACATCAATTGATTTCTACGCTTTTTTCGAAGTCTAGATGGATAAAATACTCATGACAATCCTATATAATGATATTTGCCAAATTAATGAGTAAATATTTATCCAAAACATTAACTTTTCACGAAAATAATTCTGCAACAATTTGTTTCAATGCCTTATATGAACACATGTTTCTCTGCTTCATGGTCAGTGATTGGAAGTTTTTTAACTTCCGGTGTCTCGGGGTCCTACCGGCAAATCACGGACGTATGGTATCGCGGTAACATTGTTCTGGTTGGTGCAGTCAAATGAGACACGCCTCTGCCCTATTATATTCTGCCAATAACCACGAACCAGAGTTGCAGGTGTGCACGTAGGGCATAGAAACAAGTTGTTGCAGAATTCTTTTCACCAAAAATCAATGGCTCTATTCATGGTTAAAGCCAGTATGTATTTGTGAAGTGATGTCTCTCATTTGACCGTGCCAATCATAGTGAGGTTACCGCAACACCACACGTCTGTGTTTTGCGGGTAGAACCATAGCCGTCTTTAATAGCAGGCCGCGGCCTTAGATCTGGCAACCCTGTCAGGAAGGGTCACTTTAACACTTCTTGTAGCTCTCCAAAGACAATGGCTATACCTGATTCGTTATTCTGCCTTACACACCGGCGAATCAGGGGAAGTCGCTGCCTTCGGCGAGACAAAATAAGTGTTAAGATAACCCTTCCTGGCAGGGTTGCCAGATCTAAGGCCGCGGCCTTCTACTCAAGATGGCTATGGTAGAACTCCAAGACACTGAGTGCTACGGGCGTCCAAGAGGGGAAGTCATAATTTTGTATTTGTACGAAATAATGTTAATTTTGTAAACATTTCTTGGTAGTTCGATTTCCTCTTGCAAAAAAAAAAATTAGCTCAACTAGTTTCCAATAATGGCACTTCAAAGTCAAAACTTGCTTGTTTAAATTTCTTATAAACCACAAAACTAAAGAACGTAAATAAGTTAGAAAATTCACACTGAAACTGCATGCCATGAGCCACTGTTTGACATGTTTTAAAATCAATTACAAAATATTTTTGTGTTTTAAAATAACTCGATCAAAAAGGAAAACAATTTAAAATTTCAAATTTTTTTTAAATACGAAAACATTTTATAATGGATTTTAAAACTCGTCAAGAAGTGGCCCGTTACACGTAGTTTCTGTGTGAATTTTTTAATTTATATATCTTCTTTGCTTTTTGCGGCTTATAAGAACTAAAAACGTGCAAATTTCGACTTTGAAATGTTATTAGGGTAAAACTGGTTGATACAATTTTTTTATAAGAGGAAAATATACCCCCAATAAAATTAACACTATTTCATACAAATATAAAATTACTATTTTTTTTACACTTGAACACTGTAGCAAAGATGCAGACGTGATCATAAGGCACTGGAGCAAACTGGGGCAAAGTTATTTTCGTGAATAGTTCATGGCCCTAACTATGCATCATGTACCGCAAACTGTAGTGCAGATGTGCCACATTTTCGGATCTATGTTCATGGGTTATATGGTTGGTTTCTCTAAACCACTCGACACACTGTGCCATCTGCTGGTGGGTGGCCATTTTCGTCAATGACTAACCTGCACAAACAAATACTAAATGAAACTTCAGGTGTGTATGAACATTATGGCGCAAACCGCACCTTTCTATCTGTTTTAGTTTTTTGATATAAGCAGTCAAAGTTGTAAAGATCATTTT
This sequence comes from Medauroidea extradentata, assembly GCA_003012365.1. Taxonomy (NCBI): domain Eukaryota; kingdom Metazoa; phylum Arthropoda; class Insecta; order Phasmatodea; family Phasmatidae; genus Medauroidea; species Medauroidea extradentata. The sequence goes on along the minus strand of PNEQ01107320.1, from coordinate 62,683 downwards.
GAAACATACTGTATATCTTCTGTTACTCCTGATGTCGGGGGTTATTCCTCCGAAATAATGGCATTCAACATCCTGTACACTAGATCCACACAATTATTGTACGAGAATATTATCAAAGGTAAAGTTCACAAGTTTATCAGTACTCAGTACAAATATGATTTTTTTTATGCAGAGAGTATTCTGTCCACTCTGCATGGACAGTATTTGACTTTCCCCAAGGACAAGCGAAAAATCTGAAGCTCCCAGACGTGTTGTGGGAACGTAAAGGGAGGAGGGGGATATATTTCTTTCATCTTTGTGAGAAACATTTTTCCTTTTCATCCAGGAGGGGGATGGGGTGTCCGCCGTGGGACATAAACGAACGCCACTGAAGATGTAAGCACGTCTGGAGAGAAAGTTGCGACGACCCCCGAGGAAAAGTAAGGGAAATGGCATGAGGAGAATGGGTTAGGGGACTGAGGGTTGACCAAGAGACAGCGGAGGAGGGGGGCAGGCATCTCCGGGCGCGTGACCCCGTCATCTGTGAAATGGGCGCCAGCTGGCAAAGAGGTTTCTGGGCCCTTCATTCCGGGAGGTCGGTCAAAGGTCGCCGACAACAAGGACGTGCGGGTCGAAGAAGTTGAGGGGTGGTGGGAGCAAGGGTTGGTTTGGCCAGGGGAGGGTTGGGAAGATATCGCCCTTCACGAGGCGAACTTTTATAATATCTCCCTCGCAGAGTACGTTTGCTGATACCTTCTGCTTCTGCCAGCCGCGTCCTGTCCGTGCTCGTAGTACACTGGAGAACTGGAGTTATTGGTGTATAAAAGCATCCTGAGAGGAAGATATCTGGGGAGTCAATAAAACAGTTCTATACGAGGCAAGTTGTATCACAATTCGATATAGTGGAAAATCCCAAGAATCTTTCATGCCACTGCATTTTGCAAAATATTGTAGTGACCTACGACTTGTATGACTAGACGATGGAGATGTAGTTGATTGATGATGAATCACAAAATTTGTACCTCGGAGGCATAAGACACTATGTCACAATGCTCATAATTTTTCAGGAGAACAGTTTGAAGAGTGTGATTCACTGGTGAATTCAGCTATTCAATACCCAAAAATGTGGGGGTTCTGACACTAGAAAATATTTAAAACTTTGGCAATGTTTATGGTAAAAAGTACATTTTGAGAAAAAGTGGACATGGTGTCTTATGCCTCCGAGGTACAGAAATATTCAGTAGCGATGCGCCAGTGATGTAATTGGCCCAGTCAGGTGGTGATCTAGACTGTACTTGTACAAGGTTTCAGACTGATTTTAGAGTAATTTCAACTCTATCGAGTAGATCGAGCAACGTATCCGTAAGCGCCTGTAAATCTCTATCCTTTGTCACGCAAGGGCTCCCATATATATATATATATATATATATATATATATATATATATATATAGTGACCCTGAAGAGCTAACCAAAAACTTTCCTCACTGGATTTAGTTTCTTAGACATACTCCATTTCGATATAGAAGACCGTCAAAGAAAAGTTCTCTTTGACAGTCATCTATATCGCAATGGATTATGTCCAATAAAATAAAACCAGTCATGCACTCCCACTTCACAGTTCTTTCAGAGATCATAACTTTCCACAAGTTATCAACTGAACTAGAGTCTGAGCAAACTAATGTAGCGTACATATCCGCCGCTTCCCCTACCACTGTCATCGCTTCACTTCTGTACTCGTGTCTATTTTTTTTTGTCTTTGTACGGTAAACGTAGCGCAATCACAAACCAGCTGGAAACCACACAACGCTTCAAGCTGTATCATCTCACTCGAGGTCATCCGTTCCCCTCGCCCGCCGCAAACAAAATTAGTTGCCATTTCCGAGAAGTGAAGAATATAGTAAACGCCGTGAACTAATGGGAATGATGGAGTTCACGTTGTGCACAATATCAGGTTTCTCACAGAAATATAAACAATCAGTTTCCCTGACTTTCCACGACCACATAATTAAAATTTCCCTGGCCATAACCTATATATATGGTAAACCGACCATTTACCACGATATACCTTAATATCGTGATAAAACACTTTGCGGGCTTCACAAAATTCGGAAAGATCTGTACATTCACTAGATTACCAACAGAGAGCTGTTATGTGTAGTACCGGCAATAAGTAATCAATGTATCAAATATACGATCACAAGTAAAATATTTATATAACATATTTCTGTACTGTGAAGTTCAAAGTCTAAGTAGAAGGAAGAAGAATAGGTTTACCCCACATGCATGTTTTTTTTTATTAACGTCCCACGGTTTTATGCACTTTTCCGACTTAGTGAGGGACGTCTTACAAACTATGTAAACCTAAGAAAACCACTCAAGCATCCACCCCGTACCGGGATTCTAACCCTGGACCTCTCGCACTGTAGGCCGGCATACTACCGATCACGCCACGGAGACCGGTTCCTATATGCACGAAGACGTGCATTATGTGTGTATGATTAGATACAGACACACAGTATATATACATACATACATATATAAACACACACGCATATATTTGGACACAAGAAAATGCAAATTTATTGACACGCCAAAAATCTAAAATACTTATTATTTTATACCAACTAAAAATGAGTAATATTACAATATTGTGCCACATAATTTACATGCATACATTATTTGTTACAAAAGTTACCAAAATATGCAACGTGCATATTTTTTCCAGCACATTCACCGAACGCAGCTTGACAATAAAAAAAAATTTCACATTTGTCCAATAACGTTGGCGCACACAGCATATACTACTTGCATCTGGTATTATCTTCTCAAACAAATAAATCTGTACTGAAATGTTGTAGCATGCTGATTTTTCTCATTTTTAGACGAACAAGTAAAAAAAAAGACTCCACCGCAGAAAAGAAGTGAAGTGTTATGGAGGGGCAGTTTAATGTCCTAACCAGAACATTTTCACCTACTTTCTGCTATCTTAGTGTAACTTTCCCTGACTCACGGGGTCCCAAAACCCATTTCCCTGACTTCCGCTGGCATTCCCTGACTTCCCAAGTCTGTCGGAACTCTAAATATTCCAGTACGACTGCCCGAAAAGGATCATGCAATTTGTCCACTTCTGCCTCGAATTAATTTAGAACTTAAAATGTTGAATATAAACAATATTTTGAACAAGCTCTGTATTTAAGCTGATCCACTGCTTGTTTTTGTCACGACCGAGCGAAGTGGTGCAACGGTATCGCGTTCGACTCGCATTCGGGAGGACATCAGTTCGATCCCCGGCTCCGGCCATCCTGATTTCTGTTATCCATGGTTTCCCGAAATCACTCCAGATAAATGCTGGGATGATTCCTTAACAAAGGCCATGGCCGACTCCTCTCTCAGCTCCTGTTATTGTACCAAGTTGTGCGTTGTCGTCTCTAATGACCTCTATGTCGACGAGACGTAAAGTCCACTTACCTTGCCTTGTCTTATCACTACAACCAGTGAACTGTGCTTAGAGTTGTCTATGATATGAATAGCTCTTATTTAGGCACAACTCAAAAATGGGACATGTTTAATAAGGCCTCTCATTTTATAGGTCATTCGAGATAAAGTGAACACTAAAAATTTGATAAATATCACTAGACGTTACTGCATATAATTTAATATGTATATAGTCCCCGTACTTCTCGTATAGTTGGCAGCAAAATTACGCAATATAGTTCCATGTGTTTCCTATTTATTTAAATACAACGATACAGAAGCAAAACCCACCGAAATCGGCATAATTGTATTTTATATAATTAATAAACTTATTTTCTTAAATTGTATACTCAGTATGAATCAATGCAGTTGCAGTCGCAGCCTTAGTATCATAGTAGGGTAGGATTACCCTACACAAAGTTTTAAATACTTTCATCTTCATAATTTTATTTTCCATAATATTTATAATTATTTGACCTAAAGTGACGTAAAACACCTACTTATATTTTCTCACATAAACTGACATTATTGCACATACTGATGTCAAGGACACATTCTTTAAGATTTCGTGATTCAAAGCTAGTAACTATATGTATACAAGGCAAATAAGTTACGACCGAGCTGTGTGGGGCGGATCCAAATAACAAGTCGCAGCCAACTTGAGAAGTAGGTCGATACGAAAACACGCTAATGTTGTTCTAGGTACAATAGGCATAATTGATGTTTTTCTGCTATTAATGTTTTCCACCCTGCAAGCTCGTTAGACGTAAATTACTTTCTTTATGAAAAAGGAAGGTAATATACCAATGTTGTAAGCTTGTGTTAAAGTTTAATCAGCCTATGTATCTTTTCTCCTCTCTGGGGTTAGCATAACCTCAATCTTTGAGTTAAAGTGGCTATACAGATACAACTTCACTATAACTAGGCTCATTCGAAACGCACACGTGCAATTACTACTTGAATTAGTTGATTGGCAAACATCTACAAATCATCCCGAGAAGAAAGGACGCTATTCTAGGAGGTGAACGGGTAGGTAATTTTAAGGGGGAAATGTATTTACATATTTCTGTAAGTTCTCCGGAATAATTTTCTACGCAGGACTTCCTCAAAGAGTACCATCAGACTACAGGTATTCAGCAAGTTTCAGCAAGTCAGAAGTCTTAATAAACGTCCCTAGTTAATAAATTAGCCTAATTTCAGACTGATTAGTTTTATTCTAATTTCTCAAAGTATAATATAAGTACAACAGTAGAACTTATTTGAAGTAAAGTCAAAAGTTGTTTATCTCTGTTACTGGAGTCAAAGATAAGTTACTAGAATATCAGAATCTTAATAACATAATTGGGAAAACCGCAAAATATTGTAATATAGAGGCATTTATTAATAAATACATATTCTCCTATTAATCAAAATAATTTAGCTATAGTAACCTAGATGTGTCCTTTGCGGATACATATCTGTATTAAAAACCCTTTAGTAACTTTTTTTTTGTGAGAAAACCGACTGAAAGCAAAGCTTCTTTTCGTATTTTCTGTTCCTTTTTCCCTTCCACACTAACAGATACTCTCCCTCTTGTCAATGTCACCTTAGTTTCCACCCTCAGAGTGTCTTCTCAGACATGAACACGCCCAACTGTCGCTCCAAGTGCACGTTCGTTGGACAATGTTCAGGTCGCTGCTATATAGGAACGCTCCTTAAGGGTGTTTCAGTGCGATAAAGTCATAATGTTATATTTATATGAAATAGTGTTAGTTTTGTATACGATACTTGTGAGTGCAGTTTCTTCGTATGAAACAAATATAGCTCGCATAGTTTTCTCATAACGGCGCGTCAAAGTCAAAATTTGCATGTTCTGCTGCCATGCAAATAGTAAAAACCATTTTAACTTACGTACGTGAAATAATTCACAGTGAAATAACATACAATGGGCTACATAATAAAACACTTGAAAAAATCCTGCCAACTGCTTTTGTATTTTTAAAAAAATACTGAATTTATGACTTTTTTTCTGTACTTTTGGGATTTTTTAAATTCAAATTATTACGTTGTGGGTTTTTAAAAATGTTTTATGGCATAGCTCATGGCATTTAAGTTCACAGCGAATTATTTTGTTTAAGTAGGTCAGTTGGTTTTCACTATATTCATGGCAGTTTAACAAGCAAATTTTGACTTTGACACTGGAGTGCAGACTTCTCGCCAACAACTTGCCTGTATGAGACTTTCAGTGGTGACCCATTCATTTTACGATGTAATATTAAAGACAAAGGTTTATTGCACACGTCTAAACGTTTTAAAAGATTCTGCGCCAAGATGTAATTATCTAAAAAAGGACCGAGAAAACATTCATCTTCATCGTCGCAATTTTCGGTCGCTAGAAAATTCGTTTCAACGGGTAGTGGAGAACTTGAAATGACACAAGTGTAACGTTCTTTAAATGATATTCCTAAGCAGACCTCACTCTAATAATGTCTATTACAGACAGCACGAAAAATGCTTACCTTTCACGCCGAAATCAATGAGAAGTTACGAGTTTTTGAAATGCTAAAAACACTCTTTTAAATCTACACGTTTTTGAATGTCAAAACAACAAACTTGCACAATGATATTAGCCAACTTTATGAGCAAACATTCACCCCGAATAATGTGTGTGTACATATGTTTATATATATATTATATATATATATATATATATATATATATATATATATATATATATATATATATAATGTACGAGATTTCGTTGAATGCTATTGTTCTTAAGAAATACGTTATTCGGGAAAAAAATTTTGTTCAGAAATTACGTAAAACCTACTGTCTAAGATAGCTGTTTTTTAATTTGCCTTACAAAAATCTTCTATCATGAACTGATGCATTTATCTCTGAATTACGTACTATGTCCTCCTAACAATCGAAGACACTGTCCGCTGCGATGTATTGTTCTACTCCGATAATAATGGTGTTTTGTTTCGGTTTCACAATCCCGCTTGCTTTGCCTACTGAGGTGGCGTGTTTCATCAGGTGAATGTAATGTCTTCATGCCTTGTAGACGACTAGATTGTCAGAGACGGTGACACATAACGACACAATGACAGTAATTGGGTGAGGAATAGGCAAAAATCTTTGTTTTGAAACCGTCCCAGCCATCGCCTGGGGCGATTTCGGAAAACCACGGAACGCCGAAACCAGGATGAATGAAACAGCGAATCAAATCCCGAATGGGAGTGCAACTTAAAACTCTTTCCCCACCTGGCTTGACATTTTATGTTCAGTACTTAGTTCCTAAAATTTAACTTTATATTGCACATTTTACAAAAATTAATTCACCGAAATTTTTTTTCAAACCCATTTTTATATCGGAATATACTTTAAGGAATTTCCTGAATTTTTTTTTCTTTACATAGATTCTTTAAAATTAATTCGACTGTTTGTATATTTTTCAACGTTGATTCCCCAACAAGTATAGTACGCAAAACCAATAAACCAAAACATTCCCATGCTCTAAGAGACTCGGAAGGTATTATTTCAATAACGCTTATCCAAAAAATTCTAAAATAATACCAGGATATTGTTTGATACAAACTGCTTGTTCACAATTATTTGTTGAATGCCTACATAAAAATTTAATGCCCTGGGAAATTGTGAGATTTTTCGTGCTAACCGATTTTCCAAACCACCGCGGCGTTCTGCGCCTTGTATAATTGGTACACAGATAGAAAAGGATTGCGGTAGTTACCATAATTCTGTTAAAATAGGGACAGCAGTCCAGTACGGTTGTTCGTACCATCTGAACTGGAGTGTTACTACAACAATTTGTTTTGTAGAAGTAACAGTACATTTAAAGAAGGAACAAAATATTATGTTACTTTTACAAAGCATATTGTTACGTCTACAGAACACGTTGTTGCAGGAGCAATTTATATGGTAACAACAACCGTACTGGATAGTTGTTGGTATTTTAACTGAATTATGGTACCTACAACAATAATTTTATTTCAGTGAAGACCATTACGTGTAGGGACCTGGAAAGTTGGAGTTTTCTTTTGGATACAAGCTAAAATTTAAACAACCGTAAGTTCGTGTCATTATCAATTAAACATTGACTTGTGCAACACCTAGTACAGATTACTGTTACAATAATAAAGTAGCAACTAAATACAGATACAATCATCTGGCATCACTGTACCAGCGAGCAACCAATGCACAGCTGTCATCATGCTTTAGACCAACGAGCTATATAGTTAACATAGAGGGGCGGAAACGCTTACAAAGTGAAGCCCAATTGAACGGCTGTTTTGACCCCAGAAAACATGGCGAACAGCAGTGTGGCCCACTTTATGTTAAAAATCCGTCATTATGTTCGCATAAAATCCGTTACTTTATAGCTACACTGTATTCCCGCTAAACACAGGAAAAAATGCCAATAATTATTGTAATATATTATACTGTAATGAAGTTTAAATTAGCACAATCGCTCTCGTCTCTCGACCGGATATAAGAGTCCGCCATTTTATCTAGAGTCAAGGGTGCTGTTGGATAACGTTCCGGTCCGTCGGACAGTAGAATTATTCATCGAATCAATGAAATAAATTACACACATACGTGTGGAGTGCAATGTTGGGGCTTATGATTGAATTTGTAAAAAGGAACCAACCATAAAGTAATTTTGAGATAATCATACCTAGGAGAAGGACGTCCAAAATATGTACTAGAGAAAAAAACAAGAATCATAATAACTTACTAGAAGGAAAAAAATTGAGTCCAGAAAAAAAAGGTTTATAACCTACAAGGTTTATATACGCAGAGTATACTTTGACCTTGAAAATTTCTGTTCCAGTGACCTGTTGATTGGATCCTTTTTTTTTGTGTAACTAAGTCCACAATTAATCGTATAACAGGCTAATACTTACACATATGAAACTCATCACGAAGAAACAGTATGTCGTATCTAAGGATTCGTATCAACTTGAACATAACAGTGAACTTGCTTCTGCAGAAAATAGGGTTTCTGCTTACCTGGAAACAAAAGAATAACCATGTTACTTTTATGTCATTAACACATTTGACTCAATGCAAGATACATACTAATATATTCATAAGCAAGTGACATTTTTAAAATTGTCATAGTAAAATACATTATTACTAATTGCATTAAGTTGAACCAGTGGTAAGAAATATAAAAGAAAACGATAATGCAGTGTGTCAAGGCTCAGGCAGGATCACAGTGGTTGAAGGAAGGTCGGTGTAAATTACGCTATAGATACGTTTGTTATAGTGAAATATAGTATAATTTTAGTCTGCAGTCCTGGGATTTTACTAACAGTTCTCTTAAATGTACTCGGTAACCCTTGTAAATAACATTAGTGAAGTATTCGTAAATGTACTGTAAATTTCGTCAACAGATGGCCTTGGTTTTTTTCTGGAAAATATTTAAAAAAAACAGTTTTTCAACAATTAGGGCTTATTTTCGGAATTTATACTCTACAGTATATACTTTTATGTCAAACGTATAATGGCTAGGGCCACGATTTTATGGCGAAAATATTTTTGCACCAATTTTTTTCAGTAGCTCATTTGAACATCTGCAGCTGTGCTTCATGGTCAGTGATTGGCTGTTTTAACTTTCACATGTCTTGGGGTTCAACTGGCAAATCACAGCAGTACGTTCCCACAACAGCCATATTCTGATTGGTGCTGTCTAATTAGAGACATGCCTGAACAAAGAAACGCTGCCAATAACCATGAAGCAAAGTTGTCGATGTGGACGAAAGACATTGAAACTAAGTGTTGCGAAATTCTTTTCGCGACAAAATCGTGCCTCTAATAATGACCTATAATAAAAGATGGTAAAATTTCGCGAATTCAACGACCTTCATGTTAGAATCAAATGTACTGTGCTTACTCAAGCCCCGACCATTTGTCCACTAGCTGCTACTCAGTGGAACAGCAGACAATGAATGAATGAATAGACATGGCTTGAGTATGTATAGGACAATGCACTCTAGCATGTGGGTCACTGAATTCGCAAAATGTTCCCATCTTTACTTATGATACAATATTTCCGTTCCGAAAAATTATTCTTAGTTGTTTTTTCAACTGCCGTTACCTTAACTTCAGTTTTTGTAGTGTATTGACAAAGTACTCAAAGTAACGGAAACACATAGTCGGGTGCTGAAGCATTCAGTCATGTATAGGCCTTGATCCACATGCGACAAACCGAGGTCCGATCCCGCAGGGACCTGATACGGTTTGCCATGGTGGGAGGCGAGCGTTCTACCCACAGCGCCAACCATAACTCCAATACACGAATAACGTACCATAACGACTACATGCCCGACGACAAGATAACGTTTTCTAGTGGCTGTTGAAGATAAACTGAGCAATGCTTAAAAAAATTTGTAAGCCATTTTGCTAACATTTTTACTATTTAAATGCGATACCTTCCGTGTAACTAAAAACTAGTGTAAACATTTCACATCTCTTAAGGCCATGATCTTTCATTTATTTCAAACAATTACAAATAACTTGAATATTTTTTAACCAAATGCTTTTAAAAAATTTGAGACTGTGTACAGTTACACAATACACAATTTTGCCAGAGCGTTTTTTAAGGCAATGTACCGTTTGCTAGCAAAAAATTATTTTCCTTCATTTTGGCTTATTTTGACAACAAAATATGTGATATTTCAAGGGCAAAATCTAAAAATCCGTTTGGTATATTGAAAGAGAAAAATTCTGATACAAACGATGATATATAAGTGTTAAAACTGCCAGAATGAATTTTTAATATATGTATTAATTTGCGTTAAAATAATATTATCGAAACTACTGCGAAACTAAAGAGCATATTATTAAAACTTTACTTGTATAACCTCAATAACTACTATTTTTTTATTGTAATAAGTGTTGGGAAGTGCTCAGTTTGAAGTGAAACACCTATATTACCGTTTATTACGCGTGTCCTGGGAGAATAAAGCTTGGAGAGCATGTGTACCAGATGTAATTTTCTGCGTTTCAGTTGCATAAACGGTAGAGCGATAAGTACGATACTGCCACGCTCGACGAAAACAGAATCTCCTTTGTATACGCGGATCGTTAAAACGGCGTGATTCAGCGGATTTTAAGCCGTGACCCTTCAATATTATTTTTTAATAAAATGCCAAAGTAGGCGTGTAGTTTCGTAAAACTGAGGTGTTTTCGTTGAATATACGCATTGGTAGCAAATGTTGCTTAGACGCAGAAAATCCACAGTTATATAAAAATGATCAATGAGCAACAAAAAAAATGAAGAGACAAACAATGGAAGGCTGAAATGGCGGTTGTAAACAATCACACAAATAATTCCGAAAAAGTAATATAGTCGGTACCAAAGACGTTATAAAACAACTAGACTGTTACGCTGTTCTTTTGTTACGTGACCAAACTGAACGCTGACATATTGCAGGCGAAGATAGGGAATTGTATACTTAAGTAGTTGTCGAGGCAACGATTTTTTTTTCAACAAAAAAAACTTTGGTATAGGGCATTGCATGTTTTGGTCTGCAATACGGCGCCGTTCAATTTGGTAACATACAAAGATAGTCCGTCAGCATTAGTAGAGGCACGATTATTTCGCGTATTCATCTGGTATCAGCTTAGACTTCTCAGTCCTATACACACACTGATTACAGTCGAATATTCATTGGCTTGTAACCGTGCACGCAGGTATCACGTGTGTTCGCAACGATTTGTTTCCTTATTTATTACTGGTTCGTAGTCGTCAAGTGTGTATCAGAACAACTGTCATCCGATCACAGTAATGACAGTGAAGTATACATCATTGACGTTCAACCTGACCTAGAATCATTACGCGAAATAATCGTGCCTCTAAGCATTAGTCTTGCACCTCTTGGTCGGTACAGAATAGAAGCCAAAAAAGAAACGAAAAGAAAAAAATCACAGACATAAAGACCAAACAAAGTGCATGAAGAAGACAACAACGATGGGCAAATACAGCTAGAACAACACAAATGAACAGAAATTGTTGTAGACAAGCAACACAACGTATGCAGTTTGTCCAGAAATAAAACGCAAAATAAGCACACAACGCGAATCCCGGGCTGGACTGGAGACTGAAATGTTAGTGGTAAAATGTCGTGCAATTATGATTTAAGTGCGCAATGTGGCAACACTGCACGGAGACAGTCCCCTCTTGCACTCCATAGAAGCATATTCAGTGATACAAGGTATTATTTCATGTACGTCACGTCAAGTAAACTTAGAATCATGCTTGGACTGCTCAGGATTTTAACGGGGATCCATAATAAGTAGGTCAGAACAAAAAGTGTTAAGATAAGTAAGATATATGTAGAGGGCAAGAGGGGACTAACTACAGTGCCATGTTGCCACGTTGTGTATATAAAATGTTGTCATACAACATTTCGCCACTTACTTTTTTGTCTCCACTTTAGATTATCATACGTTTATTTCTGGACAGACTGTATAACACAGCCGACAACAGTTCGACGACATCAGAAGCGATGTTTCGGGAACTGGTATCTGTTCACTTCTCCATGCACACGAACAATCTGAGTAACTCCAGCTGAGGAAAATGAGGCTCTTATAAAGGAATGGTGCCTATTTCTAGGTCAGCCATTGACTGAGCAGCTACATTCTGATCGATTGACCAACAAATAGTTTTTCGTTCGTTCCATTTCCCCATTCAAAAACATTGTGCCTAAATTGAAATCAAATACAGAAAAAAAACTGAAAAACTCAGAACTGTGCCTACAAAATCCCTTGCGAATGTGAAAATAGTTTGTCGGTTAGCTACACGTGCGTATAGAAGCGCTAAGGAAGTAGGTATGGTAGAATTGTTTCCCAGACATCCTTGGTAGCACTCCTAAACTTTTTTTTTTATAAAAAGTTCGTATATTGACAAGGTAATTGTCCCATACTGTGTTTAGGTCAATTACTTCCTAAACATTTTAGGAAGTTTTCTTACAGTACACTGGAAAAACTGGCAGACAACTCACCACTCGTATTTAATAACATCAAAGTAATACTAAGGAAGGTGAAACTGAAAAAATCCAGACTGGCCGAACATGCTTGGAAAAACAGTGTAAAATGCAACTCCAATAACGACCTGACACACATAAAATACCACGTCGCCATTACGCATCTAGCAATGAACTACGGTGCAAACATTCCGCCGAACCTGTTTCGATTATGGGATCTTAAGCAGTGGGTGATCATATAAGTTTTTTGAGTTATATCTTTGGCAAAGTTCTTTAACACTTTGTATTTCCCTTTCATACGGTTAGAAAATGTTTGAGGTTCAGCCAGTCTGAAAAGGCAATTTTTTAGCACTGAAAAAAAAAAACAACCTAAACAGTATGGGAAATAATTAACCCATACACAAAATGGTACACTTACCATACTTCAGGTTGTAAATAGAACAAATGTTTAGCACAGTTACTTCACAAGTCTAGTAAACTCTGTAAATATTTGACTTTTTCATTAAATACGTATAGGAAAATCACAATTAATGCATGGGAAACAATTTCGCTATATATGTTCTCCTATACAACTGCGTTGGAAATTTACAAATAAATTTTTACAGCGTATGTTTTACGGATGCGTTACAGCGTTTCTAGTATGAGCGGCAGTGGCATTCCTTATCTAGTCAGAAGTGCATTTTGTCGTATTCCATAATACACTGCAACGCAATTGAGTCGGTCATTTGAGAAACAACATATGTCAATTTTCTACCAAAATTTGCTGTGGGAATTATAATTTTATACAGGTGAAGTCAATAGAATATGGTGTTTCTCAAATGAACTCTCAGTTCGGTGCCTTGCTACATCCGCAAATGACGCTTTACGTGGTTTCAATAATACGTGTATTTACCCCTGTACAAAATTGTTACACCCACAACTCATTTTTGGAAGGAAATTTACTTATGTTGTTTTTCAAATGACTAATTAATTTGAGGTTCACATAATTTTGTGTCCATAAATGTCTTATTAACCCCTCTACCTTGGTGCAGTCCTCGTAAAGGCCTATGTTATTTGAATGTCAAAATTAATATTTCTTCCCATTTTAAAATCTGACAGGTTTTTTGTACTGGCCATATTCCTTTGATATTTTACCTGGGATAGTGTGCTCTGCTGCTTTACTCGAGTTGGTTGTTTAAGTTACGTTTTCCTAGGTAAATATTCGCAATTAATTTCTCAACTATCTCTCGCCACGGCGTTATTAAACGAGGTTATCTGTACTCGGTTTGCTCTGCGAGAAGTTTTCCTAGCACTCACTTTCCCCCAAGCAGTTGCGGGAAAGTTTCACGGTCCCGGGAAGAAACTAATTAATTTAAGAAATTTAATTTTATCAGCTTTTAAAGAGACGAGAATGTGAGCAACAGCAGCCCATGTGACTAGTTTTACGTACACTGTATAAAAAGTTGGTAATTTTACTCATCAAGTGTGTGTGAATGTTCCCCAACCTTGCTCGGGAAACCTGGTTTCTGAACATGTGTATTATCCACACTGACGACACTTGCAAGGGAAAATTACGTTACCATTTATGTAACTATCCTTTACACGTGTGGAGTAATTTTTCCCGCACATGAAGAGGTAATTAACTTCCATTCCATAAAGAGTAAATTGACCACAATTTTACAGTGTAATTTGTGTCTGAGCTTCTAAGCATTTTTTCCATTCAAAAATATCACAAATCTTTCTTTCCATTTCGTATTTTGTTTGGTCTGAAACAACTCAAAGATTTCGCTCATTAAGCAATATCATTTTTAGCTGATTCAGGAAACAAATGAAAATGAAGACTTGGCAGCAGAGCAGCTTTGCAACGGAGACCTTCGGAATCATACTAGTGGACATAATAATCATGAATATGAAACAGTGGGTTAGTTTCACAGGAAAGGCAGGAAGAAAGGGTGATTTTTGAGGTACCCGCACGGTAAATTTATTTTGTGTACTTGAAATAAACTTTTTTTTAGGCTAGTTGCCAAAATCTGTTTCGTTGCAGCTTAAGTATTTTCGTACGCTATATAGGAATGATAATCGTGCTAAAATATGGAAAGCAATTAAAGCGGCCGCCTGCCAGCCTTGTAAACAGCGTTGCACCGTGCTAGCAGAATTGTTATTTCTAAACAAATGTCTAATGTGTGGAATTACGATAAGATGATACTCTTCAAACGATTTATAAATGGTAGTTTCAAAACATCGCGTTAATTAGAAATATCATTTCGGAGCCCCTCAAAATAACTAAAAACGGGGTTATTCAATTTATTATATCCAAAGAACTACTCACGGGATTCGTGTAAAACTACGATATAAAGGTGTATTGGATTTTGCTTAAAACTTTCCACCAATAAAACTATGGGGTCACCACTGATAGTGTCCGTCAAGCGAGTGATCTACGACACCACTGCACGCCGTTTCAGTGGCTTGCGCTAGAGGCGATACCACAGCTGATGAGCCGGTCAACATCGCCCTTAGCGCCGCGCCTCACTCGCATAAAAACACGCGGCCACAAGGCGGGCACCTTAAGGCCACGAAATTCCTATTTGTACCGTTTTTGCGAGTTAAATATTTAAATCCCGAAAAGGAGTAGATATCGGAAAACTGTTACATACGTAGAAATGTTGAAGATTGTGCGTACTAGTTAGTCTAATTTATTAAAACATAAGAATCTATAATTTTGGTTAACTTTCGACGTTATTAAGTTTCCTTAAAGTCAATAATTTGCCACAATTGAGGATTTAACATTCAAAAGGGACTAAGTACCAATTTCGACAAAAATGAGTTAGATGCATATAAAGGTGCCAAAACATTAGGTGGAAGACATACCTTAAATGCTATTTCCTAATGATATGCATGCGCGCCGTGAGCTCAAGTAGATAGTTGCAGTAACATCAAAGCAATCAAGTTCATTGAAAAAATATATATTTATGTTGGTAAGTGTTTGTATTTATTACTGTTCGATTGCTCGTATTTACTAATTTCCTATTGTAATAAATATATGAACGCATTTGTATAATTCCTTGTTCATTTGTTTGTCGCAATATACTGTTTTTGTCATTATCTAGAAACTTACCATTTGGCACTTAGCCCCTTATGAATGTTAAGTCTTCAATTATAAAAAGTTATGTTTTAAAAAATTAGGCTATATGTTGTCCAAACAATGTTCAAGATTTCTATGTTCCCGGTTTTTGAGATATCGGTTACCTTTCGGAATTAAAAAAAATACTAACATAGCATAAATAGGTCGTTTCTGAGGAGGAAAAATCGTAATTTTTTACCTGTATGAAACAGTGTTAGTTTAGTAGAAGTTACTTCGGAGTATATTTGCCTCTTACAAAAAAATTATTACCTCAGCCAGTTTTCCCATAATGGCATTTAAAAGTCAAAATTTGCATGTTTTTGTTCATACACTTCCCCAATAAGTCAACCCAATGAAACGAAATAATTCCAAGTGAAAATAACATGTCACTGGTCAGGGCTTTACATACATAAAAAAACCCATCCAAAAAAAGGTTTCGTATAATTTAAAATTTTCTGAAATTTATAATTTTTTTGGTACTTTTAGATTTTTTTTTTCATACAAAAATATTTTTATTTGATTCTTATATACTTAAAGCCCTAGGCAGCAGGGGCGTCGCGTGGAGTGTTCCAAGGTGTGCGGTGCCCAGCAGTGACTATACACAACACTGAGTTCTCTGAGGAACCATTTGACTTGTATGGTCAGGAACACTCCACAGCCAGTAGCGTACAAGATATAATGTATACACCTTGGTCTCTGCAACAACACAACTGCTCAAAGCGTATAGTCGCAGCCAATACCGCACGCCTTGGAGCACAGCCACGCTACGCCACTGATAGCCAGTGACATGTACTTTCACTGTGAATTATTTCATTTCAATACGTTGATTGGTTTTCGAGGGTTGTATAAACTAAAAACACGCAAATTTTGACTTTTAAATGCTATTATCGGAAAATTGGCTGAGCTAATTTTTTTGTAAGAGGGTTATGTACTACAAAGAAATGTCTACAAATCTAACACTAATTCATATAAACATAATTTTTTTTTCTGGAACGCCCTTAATGTAGAGGCACGCGAATATTTCGCGGAATTATTCTTAAGAACGAATACTACCATGTCACTTCTCTGATTGGAAGACAACTAACTGTTATAATGCACGTTTACCAACTGCAAACGAGTGAATAAATAAGGAAATACTACGAGGGGAGATCACCTAGTGCGTACAGGAATGAGAAGTCTAAAATGTTGCCTGACGAATTCGGGGAATACTCGAGTCTTCAGGCATGGTTGTCGGTTCCATTCGGTTTGTCCCTGCAACAGCGCATTTTAATTTCTTCTACAGAACATACTGCATATTCCACGTAATATATTGACTTAGGGACTGGAAAATTTCATGACTTCAATGTCCTGCAGGCTAGAATAACTTACATTTACTATGCATACTCAAGCCCCGACAATTTGTCGACTAGCTGCTACTCAGTGGAACAGCAGACATTGAACAAACAGGCGAGGCTTGAATGTGCATAGAAGTATGGATTCTAGCCTACAGGTAACTGAATTCGCGACATTTTCCAGTCCCTATTGGTCAATCTACTGTTTACGTTTTATAGAAACAATTCAGTGCGTATCAACAACCAAAGTCATTGGTAGGGACCTTTGTTTTTCGCGAAAATAATTTTGCCTTACTTTGTTTCGGAGCCTTACGTGCACATCTGCTGTTCTGCTTCGTGGTCAGTGATTGGATATTTTAACTCTCACGGACCTTGGGATTCTATCGGCAAATCACAGACATGTGGTGTTGCAGGAACGTTATTGTAGTTGGCACAGTCAAATGATAGCCATACACACGCTGCCAATAACCGTGAAACAGAAGTGCAGATGTGCATATAAAGCGCTGAAACAAACTGGGGCAAAATTCTTTTCGCGAAAAACAGGGGTCCCTAGTCATTGGGCAAGGACAACGAGACTCGACTCCGTTATGTTAGAAATATATTTTAAACTTCGATTTGACTTACGTACATCGTTTGCCGGAAGAACTGAAATAATAGTTCCTGAGCACACGTAACTCTGTACTATTGTGTTTAATAAGCTCCTCTGAGATAGAAAGCTGGGTCCTGAGCTCAAGGAAATGTTGGCTAATCCCCAGAGAAAAATTGAATGACTTCCTTAAGAGGAATCCTTGACTGCCGCATGGAGGGCGTTGTAGCGTGTCACGCGTTTTTTTTGCATGAAACCGCTTAACTTATTTATATTATGTTTTCTAACGAAAATAACTCACATTTGATACTATGCTTCTATGTTTTCAAAAATTCAGCACGCTTGTTAGAAACATGATTTTCGGGCCTCTCAAAATGGCAAAAAAAAAAGGTGTTTTTTGGACTGCTGTAACTTCAAAAATATTACCTGAATTCGCAAAGTGCAAAGCGATAGGCGGGCGTTGGGCTTTACTTCATACTATTCAAAAATAAAATGTCACCGCTTAAGGGCGCGGGGACCGCAATTTTCATCACCACGTTTTAATTTTTCATTTGTACCGGATTTTTTTTTTTCTTATTTTAGACACAAAATTTGAATAAATTTGGCTCTTATGAAATTTGTTTATCTCTTACAGTTTTCTCGTAATAGCTTGTTAAAGTCAAAATTTGCATGTTTCCGTTTTAAGGACTACACTAAAACCATGTGATTTACCAAACTGAAAAAAAATTCACAGTGGATGAAGACATTGCAGGCTACAATGTCATGCTCATGAAAATAAGGAATAAAAATTATTTGCGTTTTAAAAAATGGTGAAACTGAAAATAAAAATTTTAAAAATTCAACAATTTTTCCAATACAAATAATTTTTATTTTATATAATTATGAGCATGGCATTGTAGCCTGCAATGTTTTTATCCACTGTGATTTTTTTGAGTTTGGTATATCAGTTGGTGTTATTGTAGTCCTTAAAACGGAAACATGCAAAATATTACTTCAACAAGCCAGTACGCGAAAACTATGAGAGAAAAAAAAATTTCATAAGAGCCAAATTTAGTCACATTTTGTGTCTAAAATAGGAAAAATTATATCACACAAATAAAAAATATAAAAAATGGTGATGAAAATTGCGGTATACCGCCTGCCCAGGCAGCCGAGCGATGTACAGAGCTTCGGCCGTAATCAGATTATCTGAAAACTACTTATTGCTAGGGACAGGAAAATTTTGCTAATTCAATTACCTACATGCTAGAGTCCATTATCCTATGCACACTCATTTTCGTTCATTGTCTACAGGCCCTGGCACAATTGGCGTTGGTGTTGGTGGTTGGCGTTGGTAGTTGGTGTTGGTGACACTTGAAGCACAGGAAAGCATATGTGACATGGCACAACAGGCGGTAGACGGTAGGTGGTTGATGGTTGATGGTGGTTGATCCCAAAATCATTTAACTCGCAGTTGGTCGTTGGTGTTGGTGGTTGGTGTTGGTGCGAGTTCAAAATATTGAACTTTTAACCACCAACCGGCCAATCAGAGTGTGTGTTGCCACCAACTAGCGAATCCGAGTGTGTGTTTCTGTGTACTGCTGGTGACCAATCAGAAAGTGTGTTGTAGATACCACCACAAAGCATAACAACACATGTTTTGAAAAAAAAAAAAAAACCAATACAAAACGATGGCTGAAAAGACTGGTATTGACATCATTAATTTGTGCGATACGTCAGAGACCACCCATCTTTAACATAAAACACACGACATACAAAAATAAATCCCTAAAAGCAAAAACATGGGAATCAATTGCCGACATTGTAGGAACAACTGGTAAGTTCAAACACTGGTAGACGATTTTTTGTTTGAATGTAAACATTCCCAAACATAAACAATATACCACTTTACAGATTTACTGCCACCTGGTGGCTTGTTCGCAAAACAGTAAACTCGCTCTTGCCAACCGTCTATTGTGCCTTGGGATGTGTCGCACACCAACCACCAACACCAACGCCAATTGTGCCAGGGCCTTTCACCAGTGAGAAGCAGCTGATGGGCAAATGGTCGGGGCTTGAGTATGTATAGGATAGTCGAGTCTAACAAGCGGGTCATTGAATAAACGAAATTTTACTGTCCTAACTCATCACACATAAGTGCTGAATGTTTAGGAATAGCATTTTAAGAACGTTACGTGTGCGTATACACGTTTCAGTTTCACCACTACCCATTAAAGCATTTTTTAGAGGTCGAAAAGAGCGAAAATTGGAGTTTTCGCGGTATATTTTAGGTATGTAAATATTTTCGCAAAATGATTCAAAACGTATGCGTGTAAAATATCCCTTTGGCTTTAATAAAACGTCATAAAACGATAGGGTCACAACTGACTCATACAGGCGCGTTGTCGGCAAGAAGACTTGTATATAGAGGCTAGGATGAGGCGTGTTGCACGTCCTATCTCGTCCTTACTGCGTCCGCGTTTATAGACCTCGAACGCGCAAAATACGTTCGCCCAGACGGCCATCTTAAGGGTGCGGTTCACCTCAGTTATCAACGTCTTTTTTCATTTTTATATCAGTACCAGATATTTTTTTAATTGTATACATAAATTGTGATTAAATCTTCCTCTTATGAAATTTTTGTATCTCTCATAGTTTTTGCGTAATGAGTCGTAAACGTCAAAATTTGCACTTAACGGTTTTAACTACGCCACTAAAACCAACAGACATATCAAACAGAAAAAAAATTCACACTGTATAACAATGTTGTAGGCTAAGATTTGACATATATAAAAACGAACATTGTTGATATTTTTTTAGATTTCTTTTCAAAATTCAGCATTTTTTATTAAATACAAGTACTTTATTTATAAGACTATGAGAGATACAGAAAGTTTCTAAGAGGAAGATTTAGTCACAATTTATGTATAAAATAAGAAAAAAATATCTGGTACCAATATAAAAATAAAGAAATACGTTGAGTTCTGAGGTGAACCGCGCCCTTAACGACACGCTCTGTAGTTTTACAACGATTCTTAAAACATTTTTTTAAAGCAACATATTTTTCATACCGAAGAATCCGTAAATTGTTTTGTCACAAATATATAATAATTTGTAGCAAATTTTTTGGTAGCAATAAAAGTCATAGTTTATTTTTCTATTTATGTTCCCTAAAGTATTACCATGTTTTTTACGATGATAAGTTAAAATCAAACAAAATATTTTTGTTTATTTTCTTTTTTCTTCTTTTTTTTCTCTCATATTTATTTAATTTTTTTATCTATTTTTGTAAAACGTGCGACGTACCACTGCTATTAGTCTTGAAATTTTTCTCAAAGCATTTCATTAAAAATGTTTGAGTTTTTTGCACCAGTATGAAAGAATTACCTATCATGGCCAACATAGCATTTTGACTCTGTAAACATGTTGATGTAATGTCACGTAATATAACCACCGCTCCTCTCCTTTATAGTCAGTCTAAAATAAGGACCTCGCCCCTACGCCTCTCCGCTCAGCTGCACTGAGATGTAAGTCTGACCGGCTGGAAGGAACGAATCACTGAAGAGCATGCGCTATGAACGGGGTTAGCGAATTTGGTCCAAAACACCTGGAACTTTTGTTGTCGGCCTGAGTTATAGCTAAGCTGGGAGAATGATGTAGGCGTGGTGACGCGGCGACTATATGTAAGAGTTGCAGCGGCCCAGTGGGCAGTGATTGTTTGGCGCTTAGCCTGTGCACATAGAGTTTCAGAGAAGCGATATAGGCGGCGGAGACAGCGTCGCCAACAAGGAGCGTCTCGGAAGCAATACGACGAGCGGCGGCAGTGCTGCGAGAATAGTGCGTGCTTCGGCGGAAGAGTCGGAGAATAAAAGATGGTGCAGTTGCGTGTGTGGTATGGACGACCAGGTTTGACTTGCGTCAAATACCATTAACCTGAATAAAGTTAATTCTACTACAGGTTAGAAAGATCAATGTTAACAGTTTGGCACAGGAAAAATTGAGCGCTAGTATCGCTAATGGGTGCAAACTTGCCAATCACAGAGCTTTTCCGAATTTTAAGTTACATACAGTTGATAATTTAAAACGCGAAATTGGTTTATTTTTACTTTAAAATTAAGTTAAATGACTCCTGTCATTTCCAAACATATTTAAAATTAATTTAACTACTGTTTCGTATTTATCTGGTCCCACAGCGATAGCAGCGAAACTAGCGGCAGAAATTTCCCCTATGCCAAACTCTCTTATAAGGAAACTTTCTAACCTGTAGTAGAATTAACCTTATTCTGACTAATGAGAAAGTTACGGGACGAAAAAATTAGAGTGAAGAGGGACTGATATAATTTGAAGATTGCTTTTGATAAGAAAGATGAACAATAATTAACTGTTAATGTAATGTAGGGATATTAAGTGATAAAAAAAACTAAGTGTTAGGAATATCCTACCAAGTGCAAATAATTACTGTAAATATTAAGATGTATTGCAAGCAAAATGAGTGTTATGTGATGTTAATTACTTTAATAAATATTAATTGAATTAGAAAATTTAATTTTATTATTTTATACAATTCATAAAGTCCTACAGCCTAATCGTACTTGGATGCACCCAGGGTGGTAACGTGTAACAATATGACTAGGCGGTGTAAACATATAGTTGGTCCGTTTTAATGTTATAAAAAATTTACAAGAATGGTCATACACATTAGTAAAATAAACTGTGAATGCGATATTAGCTGTGAATGGGTCCCGGCAAGATTAGTTAATTCCTTGTTTCGCCTCTTCCGGTACGTAAATGTCCGTGTATCCTGTTCCTTCTCTGACGTATCAGGAGATGCAGGTA
Source organism: Medauroidea extradentata (assembly GCA_003012365.1). Taxonomy (NCBI): domain Eukaryota; kingdom Metazoa; phylum Arthropoda; class Insecta; order Phasmatodea; family Phasmatidae; genus Medauroidea; species Medauroidea extradentata. Next base: position 40,404 of record PNEQ01107320.1, on the reverse strand, counting down.
TGTGCCTCCGCGGAGCTGGAAGTACGGAGGAACTTCCCAATATGTGATTAACTCCGGGCCAAGTTCTCAGGAGGAGGCGAGCACTTTCTAAACATCTCCTCTAGGACACACTGCCGCCCTAGGGTGGTGTGGGTAGTCGGGAAGGTAACAAGGGCGAGAGGGGTTGGAGACGTGGAAGACGGGGATGCCTGCTGAAAGTTCTGCGTCCACTTTCTCCTTGATATTAAAGAACCTGCTTTGCAAACTCCTGTCCGGGCCGGGGGCTTTGTGCCGTAGTCGAGGAAGCTGGGAGGGTAAATTTGAAGGCAGGGGAGGGGTAGACTTGACGGAAAGCACCGGGGAATCTTAGCAGCGTGAGAGAAAATGAGCTTTGCCCGCACCCCGTCTCGCCGGCAGGACATGCCCTCACCTGCAACTTCCTGAATATCCTGCCTTCATTGCCTCGCATCCGAGCGGTAACGCGCCTGCTCGGAAGCTGCAGGACTTCTGTCACTTCTGGTGGAGCGAGATCCTGCTGTCTAAACCAGATATTCAGACCACACAACCCATTCGGACATGAATCACGACGTATGTAAAGGTGGTACAGTCGCGAAGAATATTGGCGTGTGCTCTACATTCATTCTGAGAATTAAAGTATTGTGTGTGAATCCTGTTAACCGGTCCAGACCCGGAGTACGCAAATGAGCACAAACTTCAGTAGAAGATCTTTTATTAAACACCGAAACTAAAAGAGGGGTGTTATCAGTTTTAACGTGTGTATCTGTGTGTCAGTGGCATCGCAGATCCTAAATTGATTAATCGATTTCGATTTAGTTTTGTATGTTTTGAAAGGTGTTTACATCAACAGGTTTTTTATTTATGATTCAAGAAAATCTGTTCAGCCGTTTGAAGATCATCAGCTCTTTTATAGTTGTTGGAGGGACGTGAGCAACTTCTATTGGTCTGATAGATTTGAAATTTAGTATCCTGTGACCTCAATGATATTACAATAACATGGTCACCTTGACCTGATGCTGCAGCATCATATGGAATCTGCAGGATAGCCAACTCCTCACCAACTTACAGCAGAAGTATCGCGTGTGGGCGTACTATAATTTTTGTTCAGTCGCAGTTTTTTTTTTTTTTAATTTTTAATTTAAGTTTCATGGCCAGATCTGTTTGCAGCGTGGCACAGAGCTCATTCCGCTCGTAATGGCTTATACTGACTGTGAAATTTATCAGCAACTCTGTAACGAGAATTTTCCACTCTACCACAAATGGTACATTCTCACTTGTCGTGGTAACATTGCAAAGCGTGTCGTAACAATAATACAGTATGGATCAATATTTGTCTTGTGGCTGCTATACCTGAAGATACCACTCCAGGCAAACGGTATCCTTAAAAACGTAAGACCCGCAAAAAAAAAATTTTTTTGTTGGTTGCGAACACTGTTCAACTTTTTCACATCAGCTAACATATAATTCCCAAAGAAAAATAGGTCCCGTACTTCGTGTAAAATCATACATAAAAGCCACAAAATGGCCGTTGCTGTGTAGAAAAAATAAAAAAAAGTAATTAAATTATGAAATCAAAATTACAGGAACTGAAATTCAAAGCAGCAATGTATTTAAAGACGTGTTTAACAAAAGTTAGTTCTGAAAAATTCGGTAGTCAAAACTCAAATTTTATTTTTAAAAATTACTAATTTTCATTAACTTTTACTATTTTTAAAAAATACAAAAATGTATCCCTTTGTAATCGCAAAGCTGACTTGATGTTAACTACTTTTTTTCTCTCTCTACGCTGCAACGGCCGTTTTGTGATTTAGATGGGTGACTATGCAAAAGCTATGGGGCCTAATTTTTTTTTTATTTGGGAAAATTACACGTTATTTTATGTGTAAAAGTTTAACTGTGTTTGGGATACATAAAAAAACTAAATTTCACGGATTCAACGCCCTTAATGAGACCCTTATTGCAGTTTTTCGAAAAACTGTTTAAATATGGAGCATTGCAATCTCTAAAAATACGTGTTTTTTTTTTTAAGGCAAAGCTAGATGGAAACAAATGGAAATTATTATTAAATATGCTAATGTTGCGGTTATCCGTCATAAAGAATGGTAATCTGCGGCAACAAATATATTTCACGGTTCTTTTAAAGTTAGTACATCGACTACTAACGTGAAGAATGCTAATTAATGTAAATAAATATGATCCTGTTATTGAATGAACTACTTCCTGAAATAATCGTTGGTACTACAGGTACAATGATGTTTTAACAATGCAATCACTTAAGAAAAGATTTGTGTCCAGCACAAAATATTTTGTACTCATGGACCACGAAAATATTTTTCTGCCCCAAGTAAAGTTTTGCAGTGACATCAAAAAAATTGTAACCACTACAAAACACACAAGTGAGATCCATATTGCTAAAACATTTTGTGGTATTCTCACCGCCATTTTTTTTTCCTGTGATAATTGTATCGAGTAGGAAGTTCGCTCCCTTGTCGCTAGGTGTACCAGTGATGCTGTGAGTCAATAAGTTGTCAACCTGATAGTGTACAGACCTAAACTTATAATACCGTAGGAAGACTACAATAAACAGGTTTATCAGCCAGTACCTATTGTAAAACTAGCACGAATGATTATTATTTGCTGTTTACTAGGCTATATTCATGATTATTGACGTCTAAATATTTCGTAGTCTGATCAGTAGGAAATTGATGTATTCTTTGAATGTTTTTGCAACGGGTGTGTATGACAAACTGGAGTGTCTGTGTTTTATTCGTTGTGTTGCCTTGTCTACAATAATTTCTGCCGCTGTGTTAATTTGGGTTGTCCTTGTTTATCATAGTCCGTCACAGTTGCAATTTTCATGCACCTGGTTTGGTTCTTGTATGTTTTCGATCCCCCCTTTTATTTCTTGGTTTCCATTATGTACCGAATATATATATATATTTCTGAATTATTTGTATATTTATTGACTACAGCCATTTTTTACTTCCGTGTTTTGTTTATTGTTTTTTCATTTTTTTTTTTTTTTTTTTTTATTTCTCGTGATAGGTCATTTTATGTAACCGTTGGTTTTCTGCGTTTCAGCAACACGCCGTACGGAAACTTAATACGTTCCAGCTTGGATCTGTTTTCACACCAACTATGTATCCTTCCGCCAAACATCAACAATAACATTGCCAGGCTGATGACTGCGCTGCAAGCCGACGTACATTGTTCATCCGCCGACGCTAACTACATAATATTGTAGTATATGCTAAAAGTAAATACACATTTTATTTCATTTCCTGAAAATTAACATATTATGTATACATTCCATTAAACGATTTTCAACATTTTAGCCACTGCTCAGTATATACATGAGAACTATTTTCACGGCATCAATCCCAACCTAACCATCCTCCAACTATCTTACGACAGGCGTGTTTAACTTACTTTTAAAAGGATTTTTACGTACAATTTTCTTACTCGCGAACGTGTAACAATAAAAAATAATTTTATTTATGGAACTCACCGTATTGCTTTTTCATTTATTTACATAGTTGTATAGTAACAACGGAAGTATTCCTAGTATTTTTTTTTAACAGTTAGTTTCTAAGAAAGTATCAACTTGCCGTACGGCGGGTATAGTAGTGTCGTACATCAAACAAAACACTTCAGTTTGTGACAAGACGTAAACAGTTACATACACATTAACAAATGTCTCCACAACTGTTAGTTCTTCTGATATTATGCTAATATATAAGTTCAATAGTTTGGTAGAGCGTGACGGCAAAGGAACCCTAAATATTGAAATAGACACATTGCTACTACAATAATACTTTTATTATTCCAACGAGACGACATGCACGATGACACCAAAATTATCTGATCCTCACGAACATCCAAAAAATGTCCTTCTACATCTCGTCAACAGCGAGGTCATAAGTGACGGTGACACCCAACTTAGTACAATAATCGGAGCAGAAAGAGGATTCGGTCGTGGCCTTTGTTAAGGAACTATCCCAGCAATCATCCGGGGCGATTTTGGAACACCATGGAAAACCGAAATCAGTATGTCCAGAGAGTTGTATCGAACCCAGGTCCACCCAAATACGCATCCAAAATGTTACCGTTGCGCCACATCGCTCTTCTTCAGAGTCCTGAAGAATCAGTATCTGAGCACTCGAGTTCTATAAAATCAATCTTCGGTCATTTCTGGCTCATAAAGGATTACAACGTCCGATGATTCAACAAATAACCTGTTCAATTCTCATGCAAACATATGTTCACTCGAGTCCGAGACTTCGCCAGTCTTTGCTGCTGTCAACATTTCAGTCCACGTCTCACGTAGTACGACGCTGAAAACACTTTAAGAAATTTGTTACTTTGTGTGGGATGCTGAAACGAATAAAATTATTCCGGACAGTTGCTTTGCAGTGGCTGGGAGAAAAACAAAAGGAAGATCTGAGCACAAGTAACGGACGTTTTGGTTCGCAACTCTTGCAGAAATAGTGAGTAAGCCAAACAAGAGGTGTTCAGTTTTTAATAACAATTTGCACATAACTCGAAATAACCACGTATTAAATCCATTATTCTTTAAGACTAGTCGATACTAACTTAATAACTCAACCATACGTTGACATAATATTTACAAATAAACATTTATCCTTAGAGAAAGAAAAGTAAGAACGATTCAATAATATATCGGACGCTGTTTAATAATTGTCAATTTTGAGAACCACGGCCATAGAGGAACAGGTCTGGACACTTGGAGTTTAAAATTGACCCGTTATGACTGATTAGCGCCACTGGCACTCTGGTGTTGTTTTAACATTGTATAAATGGGGCTACAAGGAGCAAGCACATGTCGGAGCTGCTAGGAGATGTGGTAGTACGACCATATACTGCAATGTTAAAACAACACTTCATTGCTAGTGGCGCTTTCAGTCATAACGGGGTCAACTTCACATCATTGTTAGATAGGCGAGCGTCCAGACCTGTACTTCTACGACCGTGTTGAGAACAATATTCACATAGCAACTAGAAACACACCTAAGATTAGCTTAGTTTTAGTCATGCACCCATTCTCATTTATAACTTTAAGGACAGATATGTGTATTTGGCACATCCGCTCGGGTTAAGAACGTTAAAAAAATAGTTTGCAGGGCTTTACGTCTCGTGCAGCGTTGCCACAAACTTAAGAGACTATGACAAATATATTCCTTTTTTTTTTTTTTACTCGGCTGATACGACCATAAATGTTTTGTTCTACATTATTTTACTTGACTTAGCTTTCATTGAAACGTGATTTTGTTACAAATTTACAGATTACATATGCTTACATGAGTGTATATGTGTACGAATACATCACCTACTTGAGAAAAACCTGAACTTTAATAGTGTCTGGTGAATGTTATTTGCCATATTCATTTCCGTATGTTCCAAATAAACTTTTTGTATTTAATTGCTGCTAGACATGAATCTGAATTGCTGACTATCGTTTGCTATATCGTAATTCAACTAATTGCACAGAAATAATAAACTCAGAATGGAATCATATCATCATTTCCCAGTCCTCAATGCGATACAACCCAATACTGAGCATTCCTCGACTCAGCTGGAAATCCAGCATTGATTACATTCAAGGATCCCAAATTACTTCCTTTTCCGTTTTATTCCGCGCCACAAATTGAAACTGAAACTTGCTAAAGGAACCTTTTTTTTTACCCCCGCCCCCTCTTCCAGCGAGGTCGATTCAATAAACAGCTGATAACCTCCGAGAGCGTAACTTTCAATCTTTAGGGGAGGTAAGAGAAAAGTTGATAACGGAGTAACTTTTTTTTTTCACTTCCACGGACTGCAGTTAAACTTTCAATCAAGTTTCGAGACAAATTACTTCCTTCCCCCACTCTCCACTAATTTTTTTTTTGCCGCTTTTTCCTCTCTGTCTTCCTTTTGGCACTCGGCTCGCGTCGCAAAACTCCGTGTTTCCTTATTAAAATTCTTACCTGCGCTGCAAAATGGAGGCGAGTAGGTAACAAGAAGGCGTAGGCATGGAAGGAAGAAGTGGGAAAGAGGAATAAGGAAGGGGGAAAGAAAAAAAGCTGTTCAAACAAAAGCCGGGATTGCGGCCAACTTGAAAACTGTTTCGTCGCCAACTTGGTGTTCCTCCATCCAGGTCCACGCGAACGCCGAAATAAGTGCTCTTCGAAATTTTTTTTTATTTGACTCATTTTTTTTTTATCTTTTCTCTCTTTCTCTCTCCTCCACACCGAGTTACCTTTTTTTTTTTGGGCCGAGAAAAAAAAACTTTTTCTCCTAGCGCGTCGAGGTAAATCTCTAAATCTCCTCGCAGCCCGCGGGCGGCAGGGGCCAGACAAAGAGAAAACAAAACTCTCCCCCCGCCCTCCTGCGCCCACAGCATCCAAATCTTTTCCAAGCACGGCTCTCCCGCGCAGTGAATGTCTAAAACGGTGTTTCGTTTTATTTCGGCCGCCTCGGCGGGATTAGCCCGCGCGAGCAACTGCTCGCCGCCACACGTCGGCGTACTACGGATAAAGGAGTGGCGCTCGCCTCGTGTTAACTATACTTAAGAGGGCGTGGTACATAATTCAACGCTAAAAGCATTAATCTATAACTGTAGGTTTCTTGAAGGCAATTTGCGAAAATTAAACCGTAGCAATCCTAGATAATAGTTCGAGCCAACGTTTTTAAACAAAGTTGTTTCCAGTGTTACGAACTTCTGAGGCACAATATCTGACGCCGGAACTTCGTGCATTTAACTGCGGCGTAAGAGATCACGCGTAACGAATTAGTAATTCTGGATAAATGTTTACTCATAAAGTTGGCAAATACCGTTATCTAGGATCGTCATTGAGTATTTTATCCATATTGGCTTCGAAAAAAGCGTAGAAATCAATTGATGTTTTCAGCGTACTACGCACTCTTAAGAGGGCGTGGTAAATAAATAAGCACTGAAATATTCAACTTAGATATGTACGTTTTTGAAAGTCAATATAGAAAAACTACACAACAGCAGTCCTTATAAATATACTTGCCAACTTTATGAACAAATATTTACCCAGAATGATGCATTTGTTAAGCGTGAACTCTTGCGCTGCATTTAAATGTATGATATTTTGGAGTCTGAGATTATTCTTCAGAAATCAAGAAAAAATTTTCCTCAGTAAGCTGGCATAACCTATTGTCTATGATTGTTGTTTTGTTTAAAATTCTGAACAAATGCTTTTAGTGCTGAATTATATACCTCCCTACCTGTGCTTCAAACGCGTTGCAGCGAGTTGCCGCTATTTTTTTTACGGAACTACTTAAAGTGCATCATATTTCTATATTTACAAAAAGAAATCACACTACAAATTATGTTGCAATAGTTTTCGAAATTCCGCACGTTTATTATGAAAACATAATTTTCGGGCCCCTCAAAATGGCCAAAAACCACTTTTCAGAGACGGCCGAAATAAAACAACCGGATTCGAAAAACGCAACTATATAAACAAAAGCTGGACTTTGAACTATGCTAGCCACCAATAAGATAGTGTGGTCACCACTTAAAGTGTCACAGGGAAAAGTACTGCACGCCGGCTGAGTAGCTTGCGCGGAGATGCGATAAATGTAATACATACGCCGGTCAACAGCAACCTTACCTCTCCTGCCTCACCCACACACAAACGCAGTCTATCTAAGGAGGCTCCTTAAGAGTGCGTGGTAGATAAATAAACGCTGAAATCATTAATTAATTTCTACGCCTTTTTCGAAGCCAATGTGGATAAAACACTCAATAATGGTATTTGCCAACTTTTTGAGTAAATATTTATCCAGAGTTACTAATTCGTTACGCGAGATCTCTTGCGCCGCAGTTAAATTCACGAGGTTCCGGCGTCAGAGATTGTGCCTCAGAAGTTCGTAACACTGGTAACAATTTTGTTTAAAACGTTCGCTAAAACTATTGTCTAGGATTGCTGTTGATTAATTTTCGGTAATTGGCTTCGAGAAACCTACAGTTTTAGACTAACGCTTTTAACGCTCAATTATGTACCACGCTCTCTTAAGAACTCCATTGGTCGTATTCTTCGGACACACCAAATCCACACCTTAATAATCGCGTGTCAAACCCCAATGAAAATGATAAATTCAGTGTGAGATTTTAGCGGGCAAAGCCTCCTGCTTTTTAAGAGCCGAGTAATTAGCGCCCATGTTAATGAGCTTCTGATACAGCAAGCCTTGCCAATCTGGCAGGGATCCAGCAACTCTAAAAAAACTGCAAAATAGATCTTCCAACCTGCGAAAATTGTGACTTGGTAGGGTACGGTGAATTACTTCAGCAGCAAAGTTCCTTGGAAACTAGGTCACGATGTTTTTTATGTTGTATAGTCTGTTCAGGATAAACAGACTACTTAAGGCCACTTATGATGTTTTCGCTAGTTTGATTTTTAAATCCTGAATCGTAGCAGATAAAGCAAAACTGTTATACAGAAATGTTTGAAATTGTTAGCACTCCAAACATTTTCAAAACATAAGCTTCTATAGTTTTGACTAATTATCGACTTAATTAAATTTTCTTAAAATCAATAAATCGTCATAAATTATGTAAAAAATTATGTTTTTAAAAAATTTGACTGCATAGTACAAACAAAAACCTCCAACATTTCTAAACAATGATTCTGCGATACCCGATCCCTTTCAGGGTATTAAAATTAAAACTTACTAAAATACTATAAATAGGAACCCAGTGGCCTTAAAATGTTCCGTGAGCAATTTTGCCCTCATCTTTACTATTTCAAACAAGAAAACTTCCATGTAACTAAAAACTAGCGTAAACATTTCAGATCTCTTAAAACTGTAAATTTTTTAGCTCCAAAAATAAATTTTTAAGCGCTGGGAAGGGCTCAGTTTAAGGGCGCTGTACACAGCAATTATCAACGTCACATTTTTACTTTTTTATTTGTACCGGATATTTTTTTCCTTATTTTAGACAGAAAATGTGGCTAAACTTTGCATAGTTTTCGCGTAATTGCTCGTCAAAATTTACGTGTTTCCGTTTTAAGGACTACACTAAAACCAACTGACATACCAAACTGAAAAATTTCACAGTGGATGAAGACGTCGCAGGCTACAAAGTCACGCCCATATTAACAAAGAATACAATTTTTTTGCATTTAAATAAATATGCTGAAACTTAAAATAACAATTTGAAAAATGCCAATATTTTATTTAAATACAAAAATATTTTATTTTGTGGTTAAACATAGCTGAATTTGTAGCCTACAACATCGTTATCCACTGTGAATTTTTTTCAGTTTGGTAAGTTCGTTGGTTTTTGTGTCGTCCTTAAAACTATGCGAGATAAAAAAATTTTCATAAGAGGAAATTTTGGTCACATTTTGTGTCTAAAACAAGAAAAAAACCGGTACAAATTTAAAAATAAAAACATTGTGATGAAAATAGCGTAGACCGCACCTTTAACTGAACCGTCTGTAAAACACTAGTGTTTACAGTCCGCAGAAAAGAAGCATTTGTAAAGCATTGCTAGACGTGAAGGTATATATGCGAGAATATTTTCTGCCAGCGTATATTCCAATGTTAGTGCTCTGCTTTTATAAATTCCTCAACAATTCGCTCCCAGAATTGTTTCCAACACATCTCACCCCGTCGACAACCCACACTAACTGATAATTTTTATGAAATATTTTGTTTGCAATGCGTGATTTTCAAACTGTAATAATCCGTATTTAAAAAGTAATAACTCTGAGTTAAAAACACCTTATATCAGTCGTTTACATAAGGCGAGCTGAAGTTACTCAAAGACAACCACAAAAATGTTTAGAAATGTACAAACTATATTTAATATAAATCTCCGAAGGCTCGAGAAACTATTCAAATGTAATTTTCGGTAAGACCGAACTTTAACTATTCCTAATAAAACAGTCTTAATATCTGTAAAATGCAGTGCAAACACCAGTACTAACATAAACACTATTTCGCTTAGTTAAAAAAACCTCCCAATAAATATTATGAAATGGAAAATATTTTGATTAAAATAGTAACAACACATATACGTAAATAGAACGAATGCTCTTCTAAATTTTTAAAGTGTTACATTTTAAAAAATGTTACAAATATACTGCATAATTCTGTAGTGCGAAATAGATATGAGTATTCAGTATTTAAAAATTACATAAATACTAAATGTTACTATACAAAATACAAATTGATTATTATAATGAATTAATAATTTTAAGCACAAAAAGTGGCTCGTCAATGTTTCACAAGACAAATAAATACACGTTCTGTGTAGGAAGATATCCCGTGTATATGGAAATAGATTCGAGATTATTTTCACAAACTACAGGAATATCCTAGGACTTCCGTAGTTTATTTTAAGGAAGAGTTGTAAATCTCCCTCGCACATGCGTTGGCCTAGCATTAAAACTCCGCCAATAAAATCCCGAACATTAAATGTGTGCGCAGTGGGTTCCGTCACGTGTGTTTCGTCTTTTGCCGAGAGGTGGACTGTAAACGCACCGGTTTCGCCCACGTAACTACAGTGTCGAAGTCACAGAACAGGTAACACGAAGAAGCCAACCCAGCGTAGCCCAGCTCACGAGCTAGCAATAAATTGCGTGTCCGAAGGCGCCGATTTGGACACGTGAGGTTTAGGAAACTAGGAATGGATAAATTCAAACGTCAGGTATCAGCGCTACGTGCGGTGAAATCAAACACCACACACTTGTTCCCAGCAAAGTCGTTATAAAAGAACATAGAGGTAATATATAGTAGAGGGAACATGACGTCACAAATGTGTGTCCAACATTGTCTCGAGAGTTTGGTGTCGTTTATTTATGTTTTCTCGGCGTTAAAATGCAGCAGTGTTGCTTGAAACTCATGGCGTACCTTCCAGAATATATATTTAGTCATGTGGTGTCACCAAGATCTCGGTTCAAAACATTATAGTAAGTACGTAGCTAATATTTACTTTTTACTAAAAACAGCTGGGTTAAGGAAAACAGTAACGTGGCAGACATTGTTTACATTTGTCGTTCTGAAATTTCTGCGCAATTGTACTATGCGATATATGGTAGTATGCTCTCCTTAGTTCGTATGTTCATATTGTACCAAAATAATCCAACGTGGTTGTGATTACTAAGCAATTGTCATCTTTTCTCTCAATGTTATTTCAAATTTCCCGCGCAAATTTCACTAAAGTCACGTGACACGTGTTGAACACACAATTTCGTATGCAGCTGTATAGAGGATACTCCCTCTACCCTATATTTACTCTAAGTAAAAGAACTAGCCAATGGACGACTTGAAAAGAGGCGGAGCTTCAGTCAGGTGTGGGATACAATTCCTGTCTCCATGGATACCGCAGCCGAACATAACCTTCAGTTAGCTGTTTGGCTTCACATGTCCCAGATGAGATGTACGTCAAGAAAATTGATTATTTGTTTGGAATTTCCAGTTTTTTCAGGTAAACAATAATTTGCGTATCTTAACCAAGAATTTGAAACTAATATTTTTAACCTTGCGTGCAAATCTATGAATGCGCAACATTTTGCTTTCTGCAATTACCAACTAACAAATCAGCATGTTTGTAAACAAGCTTTGTTTCCCACAGTACTTTTCCCCTGTGGTGACGTCAGGGGGCGTGTACTTCGAGTCGTCCGTTACGCTTGTCTTTTGTTAAATGACCAAATTAAACGCTGACGTATTTCAGGCTAAGATAGAAAATTGTGTACTTTAGCAGGAGTGGTGCTAACGATTTTTTTAAAACAAAAAACAGTGATATAGGTATAGATGATGGTAAATAGCGAAAAAAAAAAAAGTTTGTATCAACATACCAATAAAAACACTGTAGTTTCTTGTGACATGTACGATTGGTAGAGAAGGTGATTTATCGCGAAAATGTTTTCTGCCAGCGTATTCTGCAAATCAGTGAATCGTCCTGCGTCATGTATTGTTGGCCGACGGTTATGTGGCACAGTCTAGTTGTTTACAGACGAATCACAGACGTCCAGAAGTTGTGCACCAGAGTTATCATTGGCCCAGTCAAACAGGGACTCACCAGTAATGAAATAAAAGCGTCGGAAATGAATACATTACATTGAAGCCTAGCAAACAGTCAACATTTCTCGCTATAAATCACCTTCTCTAATGATTGGGTGATATACGTTTGACTCAACGCAGCTGTCTGCAGACCAATAACAGGCATCAAATATTACAATAATGTGGGATTCTTATTGTTGCAGTCAAATAGGGTAATAGCAAAATCCCAGTATTTTTTCATAAGCTGAACGTGCGTTGAAACCCAGCAAACAGTCCAATTTTCCCGCGATAAACCATCATCTCTAGACATAGCATGTTATAGGCTGCAATACGACGCCATTCAAATTGGTAACACATAGGGGTAGACGTTGGTTCCTAGATGCATTACCAGAACTAGCACAGAATTGCTTGTGGCGTCAGAAATTCTACCGGCACATTTTAACGATCTAACAATGTTACATTTTCAAAAATTAAACTGAAACAAGAATTGTGATGAAAAATACATAAATTCAGAATGAGGAAAATACTTCGCCCTTAGTACTATTGTTCCCACATCATTCCAAGTCACTTCATTACTCGATATTGTTATCATACGTGGAAGTAGGATGCACAGCACTTATTTATAGCAATTTCCGTTAACATTAAGTCGGCCGCCTGGATGGCGCTCCAACTGCGTGCAGCGTATTCGGAGTTACGTATATTCTCAGAAACCATTAAACGTGAGTCCCCAATGCATATATATGAAAAGAAAGAACATTTTACACTACTTGTGAATGTGACTTTTAAGATACCACGCACATTGGAAGCTTTATTTTAAATCCCTCAAACTTGGCTAAAATCGGCTTTTTCACGCTGTTGTTTCTCGAGGTAAATGTAACGGATTTTTTTTTATTCGAAATTGAGGTTTATAAGTACACTGAAATTGTATACAGTGGCGCATTAAACAAAATTATAGGGTCACCCTTAAAGACCCACAGTAAAAATGTTACGGCGGGAACACTGAGCGCACGTTTACGACTTTGACCATAGAGGCGATATCACAATACAAGTGCCGGCCGATGTCGCTCGTAGCGCCTCGCCGATTTTCGGCTCACACACACAAACACGCCCTTCACCAGGCGGCAGCCTTAATGGCGCGGTTCACCTCAGTTTTCAACGTCTTTTATTATTTTTATGTTTGTACCAGAAATTATTTTTCTTATTTTAGACATAAATTGCGACTAAATCTTCCTCTTAGAAAATTGTTGTATATCTCATAGTTTTCGCGTAATGAGTCGTAAACGTCAAAACTTGCACTTTACGGTTTAGAGTACGCCACTAAAACCAACTGTAATACCAAACCGAAAAATTCACAGTGTATAACAATGTTGTAGGCTATTAAATGACACACAAAAAAACAAAAAATTAATAAATTAATACTGAATTTTGTATTGAAAATTTGAAAATTTTAAAAATTGTTTAAAAATGCAAAAAAAATATTTTATATAGTTCAAATCATAGCCTACAACATTGTTATACAGTGTGAATTTTTTCGGTTTGATATGTCGGTTGGTTTTAGTGGCGTACTTAAAACCGTAAAGTCGAAATTTTGACGTTTACGACTCATTATGCAAAAATTATGAGAGATACAACAATTTTTTAAGAAGAAGATTTAGTCACAATTTATGTCTAAAATATGAAATAAAATATCTGGTACCAATATAAAAATAAATCAAGACGTTTAAAACTTAAGTGAACCGCGCCCTTGGCAACGCTTTTTAGTTTTTTTTTTGTTTTTTGCAATAATTATTTTTTTAAGCTTAAACGAGAGCAGATATCAAAATTTTGTCTTGCAGTTTTGTTTAAAATATTTATTTCGCCGGGATACGTAATTTTCTCAAAGCAATAAACTATAAGGTTTCGATTAAACAGTCAATTAACCAAAATCTCGTTAGTTACATAGTTAGCAAAAACCATAGTATTCACTGCCTTGAAAAAAATAAACTCACATTGAGAAGACGATTTTTAAACAAAACTGCCAGACAGATTTTTTATACCTGTTCTCGTTTAGGCGTGAAAAAATAATATCGCTAAAAAAAAGTAGAAAATTAGAGAACATGGCCTCAAACGCCCAACATAAAGGCTTGGCTAAAATCATGGCAATGACGCCTTTATAATTTACTTTCCCCACGTCTAAAATCATCGAACAGGCATTTAACATGCATTCGTAAACAAACACACGCTAAACCTTTGGAGAAGCACACTCTGACGTCACTGCCGAGTACGAGAACGTGATATTGCATATACATGACTATTTCAACCTGCAATTTCAGGTGGATTAACTATCGCCATGACGCAAACAATTTAAAGTATTTACTCTGTAAAACGTGTGTCGGTAAGCTTCCAAACAAACGTGTATTTTGTTCATCAAATTGCGCGTAAAAGATCAGACAGAAAGAGAACGGCAGAAAAAACAAACACACATTAAAATTAATTGCAGAGCTTGGTAACAGAAGGGCCTATCCCCCAATTGTAAATGTCTGAGTAAATTACACTAAAATTATAAAAAGAAACATTTAAAGATTCGTACAAACATTTCAATGCTTAGAGTTTGATCGTTACGTATGTATATATGATGGTCTTAATTATAGTGGCAAGTTAAAACACAAGCCTTTCCTTATACTTAGCCACTATTCCATTACTTTTATACTCAACAACACAATGTGTACTACAAAACCTACATAAACTGGAAAATTAGTCTAATTACAGACATATAATAAATCAAATACTTTAAACAAGCATAATAATCTTACTTATAAAAGGTGATTTACAACTATATAACGCGGACATACACTTTGTGCCAAAAATTATTAAGAAATAATTATAAGGAAAAGGATGAAAATAGCTCGTTATATTATCGTTTGAGGTATTTACTAACAGATGTCCTTAAATTTTTTAACCCACGTATGTTTCTCAAACTTTACTCCCAATCATACTTACGCAAATCATCAAGCATCATGGAGTGTAGAAACGTTATTCCCCTGACAGTGTGCAAGTGCAGGATAGGCCAATATTCTACCTAGCTCTTCAATTGCAGTAGGTTGCATTTTACTTAATTGGCACAGCATGACAGTGATATTTAAACAAACAAAATCCATGTGTACATAACACGGTAGCT
This sequence comes from Medauroidea extradentata, assembly GCA_003012365.1. Classification (NCBI taxonomy): domain Eukaryota; kingdom Metazoa; phylum Arthropoda; class Insecta; order Phasmatodea; family Phasmatidae; genus Medauroidea; species Medauroidea extradentata. The sequence continues at coordinate 25,211 of PNEQ01107320.1, read as the reverse complement.
GTTGTTGGATCAAAAACCGGATTACATATTTAACGGCTACTGACTCTAGTGATTGCGCGACGTTGAAAATTCAGAATGAATCGTTACATTACGCAATGTAAATGGAAAATTGTGATTTCATCTACTTGCCATCCACTATCGATCATATTTCTACCAAGGTGATATTGATCAATTTGAAAATGCCAGCAGTATCGTCAAAAATTTGTTTTAAACTACTTCAGTAGGTCATATTATTGTTGGTCAAACATAGTATGAAATCGAATCTGCAGAAAACGTACTTTGAACTGTATTTGCACTGAATACTTTTCAATTTGCGTACATTATTTCTGATGAAATTTCAATCAAATATCTATATACGTCTTTTTGTTTATGCACAATAGGAGTTTATGAAAATTCGCGAGGGTTGGTCAGTCAAAATTTTAAGTTTTGGTGTTTGAAATTTCATCCCAGGTAAATTTACCCATGTTCAAAATTTTAACTGATGGCCTCTCAGTCACCTACTAAAACCAATGTTGTATTCATATATATCATATGTGTGAATAATGCACCGTGGCTGTAGCATTTTGCAAAATATGTATCATGTAGAAAATATGTAGGTTTTTTTCTGTTCCCGTTAATTAAAAACCTTGAAATGCATTGCAGGCGGTTATCAAATCCTGGTAATTGACAAAACTTGGTCACGTGACTGACACAACCTACCCTACTCCAGCGAGTGAATTTTCATAAGCGGCTAATGACACGTCCAACGCAAAATTTTTTGTTTCCTGTACTTATCAAAAATGATGCCTTGGGTCCGGTAGTTTTCGCAGAAAAGATTTCTAGATTTCTACACCACTATGCTTCATGGTTATTGGCAACGTGTATTAAGGAAGTTCACGTGGCAAAAATACATACTTTTATGTTTATACGACATAGTGTTAATTTTATAGACGTTACTTGTGACTATAATTTCCACCTGAGAAACTTTTTTAGCATTCGTTGGCTTCCCATACCGGCTTGTCAGAGTCAAAATTTACAAGTTAGAGGAACATACTAATAATAAAAACCAAATGAGTTACACAAATTACATAATTTATAACGAAATTAGATAGTATGGGCCATATGCTAAAAGACTTAAAACTACACAACCAAGTCCCTTTGTAGTTTTTAAAAATTGCCATAAATGAAGACAATTATCATTATTTTTAGGATGTTCTAAAAATACAAAGGAATTGGTTTGTGTGACGTAAAATATTTCAGCATATGACCCATACTATCTAATTTCAGTGTGAATGATTTCATTCGCGTACGTCAGTTGGTTTTTGCTATTAACATGTTCCCGTAACTTGCAAATTTTGACTTTGTCATGCCGCTATGGAAAAACTATGAGAGCTAAAAAAGGTCCCACGAGTAGGAAATGTAGTCAAAAGTAACGTCTGTAAAACTAACACTATGTCATACAAATATAAAATTACTGTATGTTTTTTTGCCACGTGAACGTCCTTAATACAGACGCATCAGTTATTTGTCTGTGACAATCGGATAGGTTATTGCGCCACAACACGTATGTAATTAGCGGGTACGGCCCCAAAAAAAATTATATTTAAAAACATTCTACCATTGACCATGAAGTAGTCGTTTTAAGTAATCAGGCTGCATTTCTCCGCAACTTAAACAATAATTATATACGTGTTGATTACTTGACACGTAGCATAGAATATAAAAACACTCATTGGAAGTCTATATATATTTTAGCAGCGTAAGGATGAATTTATTACACAAAATTCACTGTGCAAAACACAATGTACACCCCTTATCTGGAGGCACGAGATTTCGCGGATGCATCTAGTCTCAGTTTAGACTTCGTAGTCCTATACATTTACCGACCACAGTTGATTACACATTGACTTCTAACCGTACAAGCAGTCGTAACAGGTATGTCTAAACAGCTGTCGTCTAATCATAGAAGTGACAGTAAGGTATACGTTTTTGATGTTCAAACGGGTGTAGAATAAATCTTTGAAGTACTTGTGCCTCTACTCACATCTAGAGACATCAAAAATCGCAATAATAACCTCTGCCACCGTATTTTGTAAAACAATGCAGCGGCGTTCACCTTTAATGATTGGATATGGTTATGTAGTCGCTTAAAGGTTAATCACGGATATTCAGTAACAACGTACCAAAGTTATAATTGGACCAGTCAAATGGGGAAACGTAAATAACGACAGAAGAACGTCACATGTGTTATATTTAGAGACGGGAAATATTCGCGGGTTCACTGACATGTACGCTAGCCTGCAAGAACATATGTGTATTCAAACCGACATTATCTGCTCACTGGCTGCTCGATGACGCAGTGATATGAGCCTGTATTTAGTTGCTTCTGTGCTATTGGCTCAGAGACTTCCAGGAAGTGTCAAATAAGTCACGGGCCAATTGCGAAAGTGGCACGAACTTACAGTTGTTGGAATTCTAGCTTACAGCCAAAAGAAAACGCGAATTTTTCACGTCTCTAGTGATATTGAAGCCTAGAAGACAGTCAACAGTTCCTGTGAGAACTTAAAAGTGTCCGTATCCATACCAACAAATAAAACATATGAGGTCATTTCTACTTTGACAGTTTCCATAATTTCCTAGAATTTCAGTGCCACCAAATTTGTACCAAAAATATATTCTCAAATTCTTTAGAAAACAACGCCAAACCGGCTCCAAGCATTCCCAAGCTCGTTCCAAACGTTAGACCAGAACGCTCGTAGTATTCCAATAAAGGAAAGTATTTCTAGAGCTATGCGAGCCTCTGCAAGCCCGCCCTGAAACATCGATCTCGGATACAGCGTATCGAACTGGAATGTTTTGAAAACATTGGGCGGCCAGGCCTTTTAAAAATGACAGCACTCCGGCTTGGCAGCGAGTCGAACAGCTTGTTTACCATCGACACGATGGCAGACTCGAGCCGCGGGCAGTCGGCCAGAACACGCCCCTGGCCGGAAGGAGGGAGACAGTCTTCCCCTCCTATCCACCAGGGTTTGGCTACCCCTGCCCAACCTTCCCGCTCCACAAGCCACATATATTACGTGCCGTAAAAGGTATGCTAAAATTTAGGATACATTCAAGAGATTGTTTTCATAAATAATTTTTACGCGAAGTTACAAATGTGCCATTCTGTAGCTTAACACATTTACTTTCACTCATAGCTTATATTTCATTCGTATCGTCAAAATAACTTTTACCTTGGGTAGGGAGCGAAAATAGTCAAATCCCTTATTTTACATGCGCTTATACGAAAAACTATGGAACCGAAAATTAATTTATTTCTTGAAAAATACTATAAATGCAATGTAAATGAGTTGGACAATGTTTTGTACAATTATAAAATTACAAATTTTTTTCGGTGCAGACCGTCCTTAATAAATGCACACGTAAACAAACGACTCAGAAAAGTGTACCTTCAATATTAGGGAGCTGAAAATTTAAAGTTTTCCTGTGAACACAAATTAGGACACGAACAACTGTACATTTGTACAAATGAAATTATTGACTCGTATAACTAATTTGTAGGGCTAGGAAAAATTCGCGAGTTCAATGACCTGCGTACTAGAATCCAATGTCCTATGCATACTCAAGCCCCGTCTATTCGTTCATTGTCTCTTGTCTGAATGAGTAGCAGGTAATGAACTAATGGTAAGGCTTCGGTATACACAGTATAATGGATTCTAGTATGTTGGCCGTTGAACTGGCGAAAAGCTCCTAGCTCTACTAATTTGACACAACTAGGAGCACGCTGGCCAAATAATAATAATAATAATAAAAGCCCAATTACGTGTTAACACTAGGGCCTCGATGTTTTGCCGCAGTTTGTTTCAGTGCCCTAAGTTCACATCTGCGGTTCTACTACATACTAGGTGATTGCGTGTTTTGATTTTAACGTGTATTGAGGTTCTACCCACAAATCACACACGTGCGGTATTGCAGTAACCTTGTGATTGGCCCAGTCAGATGAGATACGTCACTTCACAAAGACATGATGAGGCGCAGCTGCAGATGTGCACATAATGGACTACTTGAAGTACACCCCCCTGACGTCACACCGCAGGGGAAAAGTACTGTGGGAAACAAAGCTTGTTCACAAACATGCTGATTTGTTAGTTGGCAATTGCAGAAAGCAAAAATGTTACGCATTCATAGATTTGCACGCAAGGGTAAAAAATATCAGTTTCAGTTTCATGGCTAAGATACGCAAATACATAAGATTAATGTTTACCTGAAAAAGCGGCAAATTCCAAACAAATAATCGATTTTCTTGACGTACATCTCATCCGGGACATATGAAGCCAAACAACTAAATGAAGGTTATGTTCGGCTCCGGTATCCATGGAGATAGGAATTGTATCCCACATCTGACTATGAAGCTCCACCTCTTTTCAAGACTTCCATTAAGGGTCCCTGATTTTCGCGAAAATATATCTGAACCAACTTGCTTCAGGGTGTCTTCGTGTAAAAATGTTTCATCATTTGACCCTGCCAATCAGAATGAGGTTACTGCGATTAACACATGCCTAGAGCCCGGAAAATTTTGCTGATTCAATTACCTGCATGTTAGAATCCATTCTCCTATACCTACTCAAGCTCCGTCTATTTGTCCACTAGCTGCTGCTCGGTGGAACAGCGGACAATGAACGAATGGACGGGACTTGAATGTGCATAGGAAATGGATTCTAGCATGCAGGTCATTGAATCAGCGAAATTTTCCGGGCCTGCACATGCCCATGATTTCCCGTAAAACGTTAAGAGTGAGTGACAGTCACCATCTCGAATTTTTGTACTTTGTTTCATAACTTTTCTTACGTGAAAATTGTTGGAACTTTAAACCTAACGACAGAATAGAACACATACTGATGGAATTTTACATACCTGCAGCTACTCTTGTTACAGATCAAATAGCAGCTAGAAAATTCTTATCACTTTCTTAACAACAATTCGATCTGTGACAACAGTAACGGAAAATAAAGATTTATGGCGTGTAAAATTCTATCGAAGTGCATTCTGTTCTATAGTTAGGTTAAAGTTACAAGCATTTACCCAGTAGACAAATTTGACGGCGTTATGCATAAACCAGCTATGCGCCATTCGATAGTGTTAATTAATACAGGTGAAAACATTTTTAGTTTTAAAACCGTCTTAAAAAGTATTTTGGTCCTGTAGCGTGATCCAAATATTTCCATTACAATACTAAAATATTCCTATTTCTCGTAAGAATTGTTCGAAGTTGAGAACCTTTGAACATGTTTTTATTTACAACTAATAATTGGCTCGTAGCTGGTTGATGCATAACACCGTTCAATTATGACACAAAACACACAAATTCCAGATGGTGACTATCACTCATTCTTAAGACACGCGAGAGTTAAATTCAGCCAATCATGGACCATGAAACAGAACCACATATGTGCAATGACTAGGGCCACGATTTTGTCGCGAAAAGATTTTTGCCCCACTTTGTTTCAGTGTCTCTCGGGCACATCGGCAGTTCTGTTTCAAGGTTATTGGCAGCGAGTCTATGTTCAGACACGTTTCTCATTTGACTGCACCAATCAGAATAAGATTATTGTGAGTCTGTATGTCTATAATTTGCCAAGACCAGTGAGAGTAAAATCATCCAATCACAGACGATGTAGCAGAGTTGCAGGTGTGCACATGACGCATCGAAACCAAATGTTGCAAAAATCTTTTCGCCATTTAGTTTCCATGCCTTATGTTCACATCCGCAACTCTGTTTCATGGTCAGTGATTGGACGTTTTAACTGTCACACGTCTTGAGGTTCTACTGACAAAACACAGGTGTATTGCGTCACAATAGCCTCATTGTTATTGGTGCAGTCGACTGAGATACGTGTCTGAGCGAACACACGCTGCCAATAGCCGTGAGGCAGAGCTGCCGAGATGCACGCGAGACACTGTAACAAAATGTTACAAAAATAATTTCGCGACAAAATCGTGGCTCTAGCAATGAGTAGGGCCCGGTAATTTTCGCGAAAAGATTTTTGCATCACGTTGTTTCAGTGTCTTACGTACGCACCTGCAACTCTGCTTTGTGGTCAGCGATTGGATACCGTAACATACAACGTCATGTAATCAAACCCGCAAATCACAGACGCCACGTGTCGCAGTTGTCCGTGTACCGATTGGCACAGTCAAATGAATAACGACTCTGCACAAAGACACTCTGCCAATAATCATGAAGTTGAGCTGCAGGTGTGCACGTAAGGCAGTGAAACAAAGTGGGGCAAAAATCTTTTCGCGAAAATTACCGGGTCCTAGCAATGAGGTACTGAAGCAAAACTGACGCAGAAATATTTTCACCAAAAACAAAGGGTTCTTACACATAATGCACTGAAATAAACTGGGACAATATTTTTTAGCTAAAAGTTCGTGGCACTTGTTTTCAGTGTGTCAGCGACCAGTCACTGCAGATCTTTAGTTATCTTCAGTACACAGGTATTCCTGGAGGTTTTTCAGCCTACAGGTCTGGGAACCCCCACATTTTTTCTGGTATCTATCTAGTACCTTGCAATTATTAAAAGTATATATATTAGCATTTCTTTAATCATTTTAAATAATTAGAGACATGTAAAATTCGCGTTATCATTTGGTAACAGACTAAACTTCACTTTCGTATACATAACAGAGCATAATCTGCGAGTCAATTGGCCACGAACTTGTATGTGTTGTCATTTACGTGTGTTACGTCTTTACAGAGACTGGCCTCTCTACCGTGTAAGCATTCTCCGCGGCAAGTCACGACAATATCGGCCAGCGGGAGACGTCGAACGAGCCTATAGTTACTTGGAGTCTAGTCAACTGTCAGAAAATAACGCGAATTTTGCATGTCTCTATAAATAATTTTACACTACTCGATGTAATGAAATCAGTCTCATTGCAGCAACAGATGCGTTCGTAAAAGTTGAACTTAGCGTGTGGCACCTACAGCTATAGATGATGGTTTATCACGGGATAACTGAGCCAATAAGAATCCTTCCATGGTAATAATTGATGCCTGCTATTGGTCTGCAGACAGCTACGTTGTGTCAGACGTATACCACCCAATCACACACGTGACAAGAAACCACAGTGCTTTCAAGGGTATGTAGGCACTGAACATTTTCGCGATATACCATCATCTCGAGCTATGGGTCATCGCAACCCAAGCATCCGCAACATGAATAAGGTAAACAAATCCATTCCGAACATATATATTATCTTACAACTGCTATAATTAATTATTTTTAATTGCTAAAATTCATAACTTTGAGATGCTTTAACATAATTTTAAATTTCTGTGTGTATCAACTGTAAGTAAGTATTAATGAAATTATTTAACTCGCAGTGAAATGAGTATAATATGAGTGTGTGAGTATTTCATTCACTTGAACAGTATTGTTTGATAGTGAGTCCCATATATCCACAGTGAATTGGACTGCTCTAGACCTAATACCGTTAAATATTCTACTCAATAGCCTGAAAACCTAAAAATTTACTAACTCTAATGTAAGTTGCTCTTAAAATTAACATGTTCATCAAAACTCAAATATATACAGTGCATTCAACTGTGTAGAGTAATTTTCCTTCAAGAAAAACGATGCAATTTCATTTTTTAAAAAAATTCAAATATAGCGTCCTGTTTTAATAAAAAACAACTGACTATGAGAACACAGCAGGTTGTGCTCCCCCGAGGAAATATAGGCGTAAATTTCTTTGAAGAGCAATATTTTCCCGATGGGTGAGAGCGAGGCGGGATTGTAAGTGATATTGTAAAACGCGACCGTGTGTTCAGGCCCGGCAGGAAAATCACGATCAGGAAAAGACAGAGAAAGAAAGCGAGAGACAGAAGAGAAAAAATGTCACGTCCGTCGATCGATATCAAAACTCGCCCTAGTTTTTTTTTTATGCGCGGTGGTTGTTCGCGTGCTTGCGTGCTAGCACGCCAACCTTACACGACAGTGGCATCACGGAATTACACTATTCAAATTTGTACCATTTATTAAATCTTTCAGACATCGAGCAGATTTATAGAATGTTAAAATTATATGTGATGCTTAAATTTGTACTGATGAATTTAAATTCCTATGACTGAGGTAATTAATATAAAAAATCATGTTGCGTAATTTTCGCACTGCGCAATTTTTTGCCACAAATATATCGTAATCTGTACCTAATTTCCTTGGAAGCAATAAACATTATAATTTTTCAGATTACTGAACCCAAATTTTCACCAATTCTGTTATGAAAATAACCAAAATCAAGCATAATTTTTTTCTCCCGAACGAAAGGCGCAATATTTTGCAAAATGCAAACGATCGTATGGCTGAATATAGTGTTAATTTTATTTTATACCATACCGTTAAAAACGCTTTGCGTTTTCCTGCACCAGTGTAAAAATAAACTACCTTGCACGGCCACAAGATAAGTTCTCGCTTAGCGTATGGGCGGTGACGCAGCTTGTCACGTGTACTATTTTTTACACGAAATCACTTAACTTAATCATATTAAGTTTAACTACGAAAAGAACAGAAACATGAAACTATGCTTCTATAATTTTAAAAATTCAGCACGCTTGTAATAAACATGAATTTCGGGTCTTATCGAAATGGCAAAAAAAAAAAAAAAAAACCGTCGTTTATAGACTTCTGTAACTCCGAAAATATCACCTGCATCCGTAATGTGCAAGCGATATTCTTACGATGGCATTCGCTTCATACTATCCAGAAATAAATTCTACGGTCACCTCTTAACGTCAAATATGAAAAAGGAAAAAGACTACAAGGAAAACCTTTCACGCCAGTTTGACGCGTTGTGAATAGAGGCGATATGCTTCCTGTCGAGAGTGTTGTTCTGGTTCTTATCACGCCGCTGTTCCTGCGCGTCAAACACGGAAATTTAAAACCGGTGTACACTCCTCTTAAGAGAGAGTGGTAGATAAATAAACGCTGAAAACATCAATTGATTTCTACGCTTTTTTCGAAGCCAATATGGATAAAATACTCAATGACAATTCTAGGTAATGGTATTTGCCAACTTTATAAGTAAATATTTATCCAGAATTACTAATTCGTTACGCGTGATCTCTTGCACCGCAGTTAAATACACCAGGTTCCTGCGTCAGAGATTGTGCCTCAGAAGTTCGTTACACTGGAAACATTTTCGTTTTAAATGTTGGCTAAAACTATTGTTCAGGATTACAATTGTTTAGTTTTTTGCAAATTGGCTTCAAGAAACCTACAGTTATAGATTAATGCTTTTAGCGTTGAATTATGTACCACGCCATCTTAAGATGACAACCTTGAGCGGGGGGCGTACCCTTGACATTATCAGTTCAGTGCCACCTCGACTGGTACTGCCAGAGAGAGTAGCTAAGTATTCGTGTGTGTGTCTGTGTGTGTGTGGAAGGGAATTGTAAAAAAAGGGAGGGGGGTGGAGAACTCTGCGCCAGGAATAGTCCTAACTACTTACAGCGCGAGGCCTCACACGACTATCTAACTTCCCTCTAGCGGCGACCTCACCCGAGCTACGTCGTTGAAGTGTAGTGAAGATACTTTGCTCCGCCTGCTTGTTTCTATACCTTAAGAGGGCGTGGTACATAATTCAACGCTAAAAGCATTAATCTATAACTGTAGGTTTCTTGAAGCCAATTTGCGAAAGTTAAAGAATAGCAATCCTAGACAATAGTTTTAGCCAACACTTAAAACAAAATTGTTTCCAGTGTTACGAACTTCTGAAGCACAATATCTGGCGCCGGAACCTCGTGCATTTAACTGCGGAGCAAGAGATCACGCGTAACAAATTAGTAATTCTGGATAAATATTTACTCTAAGATTGTCATTGAGTATTTTATCCATATTCGCTTCGAAAAAATCCTAGAAATCAATAGATGTTTTCAGAGTTTATTTATCTACCACGCTCTCTTAAGGTCATGCTCATTAATTTCTACAATTTTTGAGAGTTTTTTTTTTTACGTAAACAAGAGCAGATATCAAAAATCTGTCTGGCAGTTTTGTTTTAAATAGTTTTTGCCGTTATAGCTTTTTTTTTTTTTTTCAAAGCAAGAAATTACACGGTTTCGACTAAAAAATCAACCATAAATTCGTTAATTACATAATTATCTAAAACCGTAGTACTAACTGCCTTGTAAAAAATCAGCCAACATGGAGGACGCGATTTTAAACAAAACATCCAGTCAGATTTCTGATATATGCTCTTAATTAGGCGTAAAAAGCATTTTCTAGCGGCCGAAAGGGCGAAAATTAGCTTTTTGGGTATAAACATTTTCGTGCAGACCTTAAGAATGTTCAAGTGGTATAAATTAATTCACTTTTTTTAATTTAATGTAATAGTATTAGTTTTGTGCACGGCACTTGTGAGTACAGTTTCCTCTTATGAAGAAATTTCAGCTCGCACAGTTTTCTCATGATAATGTGACAAAGCCAAAATTTACACGTTACGCTGACACGCAAATAGTAAAAACCAATTGATTTTTTCAAATGAAATAATTCACAGTGAAGTAACATGCTATGGGCTACGTAACTTAACATTTATAAACACAGACGCAATAGTTTGAATCTTCTGAAAAGTACGGAAAAACGTTGCAAATTCAGCAATTATTTTTAATACAAAAGTTATACGCTGGGAGTTTCTCTAATATTAGGTTACGTAGCTTATTGCATGTTATTTCACTGTAAATTACAATTTAATTTAAGTGGTCTACTGCAATTTTCGTCACCATTTTTTATTTTTTATTTGTACCAGATATTTTTTTTCTTATTTTAGACACAAAATGTGACTAAACTTGGTTCTTACGTAATTTTTTTATCTCTCATAGTTTTAGCGTAATGGCTTGTTAAAGTCATATTTTGCATGTTTCCGTTTTACGGACTACACTAAAACCAACCGATATATCAAACTAAAAAAAAAATCACAGTGGATAAAGACATTGCAGGCTACAATGACATTCTCATAAAGTAAAGAATAAAAAATATTTGTAATTTAAAAAAAAATAATTGAATTTTTTTAATTTTTATTTTTTTTTTTTCAACATTTTTTTAAATACAAATAATTTGTATTCTTTATTTTTATGAGCATGTCATTGTAGCCTGCAATGTCTTTATCCACTGTGATTTTTTTTGTAGTTTGATATATCGGTTGGTTTTAGTGTAGTCCTTAAAACGGAAACATGCAATATATGACTTTAACAAGCCATTCCACGAAAACTATGAGAGATAAAAAATTTCATAAGAGCCAAATTTAGTCACATTTTGTGTCTAAAATAATAATAAAAAAATATATCTGGTACAAATAAAAAATTAAAAAATGGCGATGAAAATTGCGGTAGACCGCGCATTAAGAAAGTCGACTGGTTTTCACAAATTAGCATGGCAGGGTAACAAGCAAAATTTTAATTTGACGCACTGTTATGAGAAACCTATGAGAGTTACAACGTATCGTAAGAAGTAACTGTACTCACAAGTATTGTCTACAAAACTAATACAACTTTATAAAAATTTAAAATGTTGACATTAAACGCACTCTAACATCCTCGTGTGCTCGTCTCTCTTGCCGCTCCGTAGATGCAGCACCTCGTGCCAGGGGCAAAAGTCAATGTGAAATTACTGACGTAGTGGGCTTAGAATCCGTCAGACTAGAGGCCACGGTTTTTTGTGAAAAGAATTCTGCAACAGTTTGTTTCAACACCTTGCGTGCGCCTCTGCAGCTGTGCTTCACTGTTATTGGCAGAATGTGTTATTGCTAGATCGCGGGAAAACTTGATTGTTTGCTGGGTTACAACGCACGTTTAGCTTACCAGAATATTGCTGGCTTCAGCTTGTACGAGCAGCTGTTGCTCTATTTGACTGAGTCAATAAGAATCCCGGTACTGTGATACACCGTCGGCTTAATGCTACAACTAGGTAACTAGGTAGTTGGAGATATCCAACTATAACACTGAAAATTGCTTTTGTCATACAAATAGTTATTTTTTAAAGCAAATTTGTTTTGCGCCAATACCGTAAAATAAGGTGAATAGGAACGAAATTTCAAACCAATTTTTCTCCTACAACTCGACAGTAAAACATGTTTTTTTATAATGACACTATCGTTTATAAGCAGTTCTTACGTGCAAATATAACAACCGTGTCTCTAAATGAGATTTTCTATGAAAAATTTGGTTGTAAACTTTCGTTCCTATTCACCCCACTGTTCCCATTCGCCCCGTTTTACGGTACTCCTAACTAACACATTTATAAATGTATACGTATTAAAAGGAACAACCGTAAGGGTAGTGTAGACATCTGCAGATAACTTAGTCTTGAAAAATTTAAGTTACCCTGTTCTTGCACTAACCTGACGATATGATGCCTGTTATTGGTCTGCGGACGGCTACGCTGTGTCAGAAGTATGTCACCGAGTCATATGTGTTGCAAGAACTTCAGGGCTTTCAAGGGATTGTTGGCACAAAACATTTTCGCGATACACCGTCATCTCTAGCCATTATCTCTATTTCAGTTGTCCACTTTCGCTAAAACTGAGCAAATTGTGAAAAACTCATCTGCGAGCTCATTTGTGACAAGACCAAAGTAGTTTTTTTTTTAATGTCTCTGTTATTGAATACGGAGAGTTTTGGAAACTTATCATCACGTCAACATTAGCGCACATTTAAAAGCTACACAAACCTGTTCAGAACTCATTTTTCCTAGGTGACGGACAAGGAGAGTTTTGAAACCGGATTAATCAGGGGCTCATTTGACTGTGCTAACACGAACAAGGTTACTGCGACACCACACGTCTAGAATCCTAGACTCTGAGAGTTAAAAATAGCTAATCACTGAACTTGAAGCAGGGCTGCATATGTGCACATAAGGCATTGAAACTAATAGTTGCAGCAAAAATCGTAGGGTCTACCGTACGACAGATGTAGTCGAACAGCAGAGCTGGTGCGGGAACTAGGAGTGCACGTTGTCCCTCGGGCAGACTCCGCTATCTGCGGACGTGCCGATAAAAGCCGGCCTTGCGACCCCGGAGAGACGGCCTTCTCGCCTCCCCTTCTTCCTACCCAACCTAACATAGTGACTGGGTGGTTATCGTGGTCACCAGGTCACCTTTCACGGGTCGCTCAATAAGGTTACACCCTTTCCCCAACCCCCTCCACAACATTTCACAGTCCGGTTTCACAGACTTCTCCTAGACTCTGAGACACTGGTCGGGGAATCCACTATAGCTAGAGATAACGGTATATCGCGGGAAAAGTTGACTGTTTGCTGGGTTTCATCGTACGCGATTACTGGTTTTCGCTTGTACGCCGAGCTGTTACCCTATTTGACAGAACCAAATAAAGACTCCTGTTATTGTAATATTTAATGCTTAGAGACACTGGTAAATCGCGGGAAAAGTTGACTGTTTGCTAGGCTCCAGCATGCTATGTATAACACTGAAGGTTTTGCACCTATATTGGTTATTGTTATTGTTTATATGAAGCACTGTTTTCCTCTTTAACAGACCCAATTATAACTGTACAGTTTTAATACAGAACGTGTGTGATTTACCAGAAAACTGTTCACACGTGTCACGATTAGGATACTACAGTTTATTGGAGACTATGTTAAATATTTTCGCGATATTCCAGCGTCTCTATTAATGCCTATCACTAGAGGCCGGTATAATTCGCGGGATCACTGACGGGTAGGCTTTCCTCCAAGAATATTAGTGTAATGAATGTGATAGCAGCTGTTTATTAGCTGCTCGCTGACAGTGAAATGGGGCTGTGTTCAGTTGCAGTTTTATTATTGGCTCAGCTACTACCATGAAGTGTCGAGAAAGTCAACAGCCAATTGTGAAAGTGATACAGACCTATAGTTGCTGGAATTCTAGCTTGCGCCTAAAAGAAAACGCCAATTTTCCAGGTCTCTACCTATCACTGGTCTGCAGACATCTGCGCTGTGTAAGACGTATATCACCCAATCACGCATGTCACAAGAAACTACAGTGTTTTCAAGGGTATGCTGGTACAAAACATTTTCGCGCTATACCATCACCTCTGACTATGTTTAAGGACCAATAATTTTCCCGGAAAGAGTTTTGCAACAACTTGTTTCAGTGGATTATGTGCACACCTGCAGCTCTGCTTCAAGGTTACTTATTGGCATCTTGTTGTTGTGCAGAGACGGCTCTTCATTTGACAGCACCAAACAGGACCACGTTGTTACAACACCACACGTCTGCGATTTACGGGTAGAACCCCAAGACGTGTGGGATTTAAAATATCCAATCACTAAGCACGAAGCAGAGATGCAGATGTGGAAGTGGCACTTAAACAAGTTGCTGCAAAATTCTTTTAGCGAAAATTAGGGGTCACTTAACTATAGTCTACCTACGAGCGAATGCACTAATTTTTGACAGCTTACAAGTGTCAACATTTACAAATTTGATGAATTTAAATATACTGGAAAATCAAGGAAATGCAGTAGACTCCCGATTATCCATGTGCGGATTATCCGTTTTGCTGATTATCCGCACAAAATATTTCACTTTAAATAGTTGAAAAAAGTTGAATTAAATAAATAGAAAAAAATTCATAAAAAATTTATAGAAATAAATAGAAAAAAATTATAAAAACACGCCGGGTTTACTCGCATAATGTTCGTCAACGTATTATGCCCGCAACCGTATTTTTGAAAAGCTTGAAGAAGATTTAAGTATTTTCCAGCAGGCGAAATAATTAGCACCACGCGTGAATGGATTAGCGAGATTTTTATCTTGGAAGAATAATATATCCGTGTTTTTTTTTTATTATTTGTGTTTTTAGATTATTAGCGCATACCCTTTAATCATTATTGCAAATAATAGAGAGTCTACTGTATTAAATTCCTGTATTTCATTCCAAGAATGAAATTGACCTTTTTACTTTCTACTGTAATCTAAGAAAGGGTAAAAGTGGATTATCCGCAATTTTGGATTATCCGAGGCGTCGGCCGCCTCCAATAGTGCGGATAATCGGGAGTTGACTGTATTTTAAGTCCAATAAACTCAAGAGCCCTTATCCTGCTAGTGTTGGATAATTCACTTTGTGACACGTGTAAACAGTTATCTGACAAATCCCCCACTTTACGTGTTAGTAGTTCGCGATATTTTCCGCCAGCAGACTAGGCTCCAAACGATTGTAATCATGAGATCTTTGAACGATTCCTACAATTGGTTCGTATTATAAACAGATTAGTTTTTTTTTTACATACGCCATTTCGGGCGAGTGTTACCGCATTGCAGAAAAACCCACAATTAAACAAAAAAAAAACAAAGGAAGAAAAGTTCAGTAAGCTGTAGTGTCAACAGACACGAAACACACAGATATTTCCTAAAAGGTATGCAGTCATATCCCTGAAGACAACACAAGGACAAAAACAGATCCGAAACAACACAAAATTAATTCCCACGTGGAATATAGTCGACTGAATGAAAGACAACAAGAAAAAACAACAAAAGACAGACGTAAAAATATTCCTGTTCGACGTTTCCCGTTGGTCGGCAATGTCGTGACCTGCCACGAAGACATCTTCTAACAAACAATTTAAAGTTCCAGAGTATAACGAGAAACCTCTTGTAAAGCGGTCACATGTGTAAATGACATAGAGGCTCGTGGTTAAAGGAATCGCATATTGTGCTCTGATAGAAACAAGGCACGGAAGTCTAGCCTATCTCCTTATAACAACGCGAATTATCCAGGTTCCAGTACATAGTACATAATTATTACTGTTATATTTATTAATATTATTGATACTTTTCCACCAAATTTCACACCGCATAAATTGCAAAACCAAATTATTGGTATTTAAATGTCTAAAGATCATTCCAAGTTTTCCAGTTCAGTTAAAAGCCAGCCTTGAAAGCGCAGAAAATCTACTATAAAACGGGCATAATTAACATTGTTTCAATTATCATAATGCTTGCATTACACGTAAAAGTTTCAGCCATTTCTGAAGAGTTGTGTAGAACAATAGCCATATTTAGTACAAGGCCGCGACCTTAGATCAGGCAACCCTGTCAGGAAGGGTCATTTTAACGCTTCTTTTGTCTCGCCAAAGGCAACGACTTCCCCTGATTCGTCGGTGTGCAGGGCAGAATACCGAATCAGGTGTAGCCATTGCCTTTGAAGAGCTAAAAGAAGTGTTAAAATGACCCTTGCGTGCAAGGTTGTCAGATCTAAGGTCGCGGCTATCTACTAAAGATGGCTATGATAGAACTCAGTCCCCCCACCACCCTCCTCCGTTTCAGGTACGAAAGCGTGAAAGGCGATAAAATGACTCCTACACGAGGATTAAACACCTCATCGCCTCTAGACGCGAAGGACTACACTAGTGTGCTGTGTTTTCGTAGAAAGTGTAATTCAATGGGATTTTAAGCGGTGACTCTTATTTATTATTTTATTTGTGAATATGATGTGTTAAATTCCAGCGTAGATCTCTTGACATTTTGTTTTACTATTACGGTTAGTATTTTTCCAGCTACAGCAATGTCAAAAAGCCATCACCTTTGAATAGCTGACAGTCAGGATTTAAATAAGCGTACGATATTTTTAAAACGATATAGACATAATTTGAAACGTTTTTTCTTCTAGTATATTAACGCATCGGCAACATTAAGAATTACGTATACTTTTAAAAAAATACACGGTTCGTACCACGCTACAGCAAAGTTCATCGCCAGATCCAACTTAAGGTTCGGTTTCAGTTGCCAAATTGAATTTTATTATTTATTTAGTTTTTTTTTTTATTCTAAGAAGAAAATTTTAAATATGCGATTATACCTCAGATTCTACTTTCATTTTGTTACAGTACAGACCTTGCGAATTAGCTGTTAACTTATAATTACACCATAATCTGTGTGGATAATTTTTTTATATTCATAATTTTCCCGACAAATTGCGACCTGACTATACATTACTAGCTCTATTGCTATGCTTGTATTGTAGTTCAAGGTAAAATGAATTTGCTGTATAGTCGCCTCATAATTCCAAAAAAATAGTAAAATTCAATATGGCGACTGAAACCGAGTCTTAAGAGACGACCTATACAGCAGGCGCTAAATGCTGTGTCTGAGGTACAGAAACAGGCAAGCAATAAGGGCTAGACTTGCCCGTGTGTCAACAACCGTGTCGCCTTTATGCGCGCGTGCGAAGTTGTCGTTCGCTTTTTCCTATGAGACTTTAAGAGGGCGTGGTACATAATACAACGCTAAAAGCATTAATCTGTAACTGTAGGTTTCTTGAAGCCAATTTGCGAAAATTTAACAATAGCAATCCTAGACAATAGTTTTAGCCGACGTTTAAAACAAAATTGTTTCCAGTGTTTCGAACTTCTGAGGCACAATCTCTGACGCCGGAACCTCATGCATTTAACTGCGGCGCAAGAGATCACGTGTAACGAATTAGTAATTCTGGATAAATATTTACTCATAAATTTGACAAATACCATTATCTAGAATTGTCATTGAGTATTTTATCCATATTGGCTTCGAAAAAAAACGTAGGAATCAATTGATGTTTTCGGCGTTTATTTTTCTACCACGCACTCTTAAGAGTTGACAATACTTTTTTATTTACGGTAAGTGCATAGTAGGCCTATAGTCCAGCGCGTGCTTCTATATTTTTGTTTTACGATTTCGATTGGTATTTGTTTACGTGACAGTAACCTGAAAATGCCGTTTTTGCACCATTGTAAGGAGTCCAAAAACCAAGTTTCTAAGTATGATATCTAGAAAACAAAAATAGAGGAGCATAGTTTGAAATGTGTTTTTTAAATTTTATATTAAGATATTTAACACTGGTTTATTATTGTTTCTTAAAAAATTACTTCCTCCAAACACGCTACAATAACGTTCACGCTTCAGCTGGGTGGGGCTCGGTCTACCGCAATTTTCATCACAGTGGTTTTATTTTTTTTATTTGTACCAGTTATTTTTTAATTGTTGTTGTTTTAGACATAAAATGTGACTGAATTTTCCTCTTAAAAAAATTTTATCTCGCACAGTTTTTGCGTAACGGCTCGTTAAAGCCAAAATTTGCAATGTTTCCGATTTAAGGACGACACTAAAACCTACTAACTTGCCAAACTGAAAATTTTCTGATTTTTATTTTAAGTTTCAGCAGTTTTATTTAAATACAAAAAAAAAATATTTATTGTTTATATATACGTGAAATTGTAGCCTGCGACGCCTTTATCCACTGTGAATTTTTTCAGTTCGGTATATCAGTTGGTTTTAGGGTAGTCCTTAAAACGGAAACATGCAAATGTTTACTTTAATAAGCCATTACGCTAAAACTATTAGAGATGAAAAAATTTATTAGACCAAAATTTAGTCATAATTTGTGTCTAAATCAGAAAAAAAATAGCTGGTACAAATAAAAAAAATGGTGATGAAAATTGCTGTAGACCGAGTCGTTACGTCCGTGCTCTTTGGTTTTAACTGTTTTTCCAATAATTATTGTTTTAATCTAAAACAAGAGCAGATATAAAGAGTATGTCTGGCAGTTATATTTAAAATTGTTTTTGCCATGGTAGCTATTTTTTTTTTTTTTTCAAAGCAAGAAATTATACGGTTTCGGGTGAAAAGTCAATTAGCAGGATTTCACTAGTTTCATAATTAGCTAAATCCGTATTATTTACTGCCTTGAAAAAAATCATTAGCCTAAACATGGAGAAGACGATTTTTAACTAAACAACCAGACATGATTTTGATAACTGCTCTTGTTTAGGCGTAAAAAAATTAATATCATTAAAAAAAATTTAGATACTAGAGAGAATGGAGGCCCTAAATATTTATTTACAGAAAGTGCGTAGTAAAATCCGGTGCATGCTTCTTTATTTTTGTTTTACGATTTTGGTTGGTATTAAATGCCGTTTTTAGCCATTTTGAGGGGCCCTGAAACCATGTTTCTAAGAGTGATATCTAGAAAACGGAAATATAGGAGCAGAGTTTTAAATGTGTTTTCTTATCGTAGATAAAGATATTGAACACATGTTTAATTAGTATTTCTCAAATATACTTACTCGTAACTCGCTGCAACGATGTTCACGCACCAGCTGTACAGGGTTCTGACCCTGTGCGCAAGTTCAGCAAAGCCCCCGAGAGACAAAAATCTTCCCCAGCATCCACGCCACGCCCACGCTGAGAAATTAGGGCTATTAGCAGTTCCGTATTAGTATGAGGGTCAAGTTCCGCTGATGTGCACAGATCCCCTCCCTTCAGCCTGCTCGCGCAATGGCCCGTCCCTTCCAAGTGCTGTGGTAGATTTGTTTCGCGAGCAAATTGAACCGCTGGGCCACAAATGAGAGACATAAATTCTTCTCTGCCATCTCCCCCCCACCCTCCCTTTTTTTCCCACAATCCTTTCCACGACGCTTTCTCTCGGAAATCCCTCGCCTTTCTCTCTATCTGGTCTTGCTATCCAGTAATTTCATCCTATGCCCCAAGCTTCCTTATAAACGGTCTGCTCTACGTATTCGCGTCAGGTCTACCAACACACTTCCCCTTTACCGTCTCAACAAAACATACACACCGCATATTTTCACCCCTAATCGTTTGTGTTGGTGCTTTATGTGTCATTATTCCAATTGGCGGGCAATTAGATTTGAACAACACATTTTCATTGGTCTACGAATCTGTCAGGTCTACAAACACTTGCCCTTTACTAGAGATACGAAATTTCGCGAAAAAATTTTTTGCATCACTTTGTTTCAGTGCCTTACGTGCGCACCTGCATCTCTGCTTTGTGGTCAGTGATTGGATGCAGTAACACCACAGACTAAATAGTAATACAGACGTGAAATGATGTGGCGGCTCGTTTGTTACGGGCGAACTTGGCCGCTTATTGGTTGCCCAATGTTGTTGATATCAGCCCCGTGTATGTTTGGCTCCTGTATGTTACTGCAGGTTTACTATTGGCCTGGCTGCCGATTATCAGAGCAGCCTCCTCACGTTGATTGGCAGTAGGTGTTCCCGCCATGTTGCTGGCCAGGGAAGCCATTTTGCTGGCGTGTGTGACTGAGTTCGCTGTTCTACCGGCTATTTCACTTCTGTATTCGTAGATATTCTGTGGTAACACCCAGCGTCTTGAGGTTAAACCCGCAAATCACAGACGTGCCGTGTCGCAGTTATTTATCAGTGTACTGATTGGCACAGTCAAATGAATAACGACTCTGCACAAAAACACTCTGCCAATAATCATGAAGTTGAGCTGCAGGTATGCACGTAAGACACTGAAACAAAGTGGGGCAAAAATATTTTCATCAAAAATTCCTGTCCCTACCCTTTATTGTCTCCACCAACTATATTCACTGCCTATTTTCACCCGCTATTAGTTCGTATTTGTGCCTTATATATAATTATTCCCATTGGCGGGTAAGAAAAATGTGACAAAGCTTTTTCACTGGTCGAAATATTTCCATGGCGGCCCCATCTTCTTTCTTCACCAATCACGGCCTCGAACGAAGCGGGGAGAGGGGAAAAACGTTCGTTAACAGGACAGATTCGTATACCCAGGCAAACAGTCGGGGTACTTTTTTTTTTAGTTACTCGGGTTAGTCCGGGGAAGAGTAAAATTACAATAGCTGATGATATATGTGGCGCTTGTTTGCGTATAAAAGTAGAACCGGGTTTATTGCTTGCATGCGTTCGATAGTGATGTATAATCCTGCCGGGTCACCAAGAAAAACCTGCGCAGAAGAAATAATTTGCAGCTTAGCGGGTAATTAATATTTTGATGTCGCCGCAAAACAAGTGTTGAGTCACCACAAAATAAATGCGTGATGAAAATCATATGGCAGGATACATCTCCTACGGTCGTTTTCTTTCGGCGTGGGTAGTTCTACCGGGTTACTTTCCGTAAACGTCTCTAGAGGCGAAAATACCTGCAGAAGTTTCAACCGTCGCCACGCCACCAGTCCACCGATGTATATTCAAATTTCTTCCAATATTTGTTTTCGCTCGCGTAACATCCAGGGGAAATATTCCTGGAACGAGGCCAGAAGAAAAAAAAAATAGGACTGGTTTACACGATGCGGCTCGTGTTGTCTCGGGAGTCGCCACGGCCCGGAATACACGATCCAATTTTCTGTCTCTCCTCCGACCCCTTCGTCAGACAACCCACCCCCCGCACCGAACCCCCACAAAACTTATTGGAAGCAGTTTCCGCGCCATTTCGTCTCCCGGGCGCATCAGCGAAGCGACTCGCTCTCCGCCCCCCCCCCCCGCCCCAACACATCACCCTTTAAAAAAAAAATCCAGATATTCTCTGGCGGAGATCGTGGTGTGATGCTTGGTCGGGTCAACTACGTCGTACATGGTCGTATCTCTTGAATCGAGCGAGGCGATGCTACACGTCGCGAACTCTGCTATTACTGTAAACTTCTCTCGTGACCTTAAAAACAAAAGTCGTAGGGACTTATTGTATACTGTCCGGAATACCCGTAAATCTTAAACATAGAACATGGGCAGAAACCCACACAGTAAAAAGATTTAATACTTAAATAAAAAGAATGAAAGAAATGGTCACAACGCACTTCGTATACAGTCATTTGGGGCAACTTTGTACCACCAGCCTAGTTTAATTTCAAATGAAGTATTTTAGAATTTAAGAATATGATTTTGTTCTAGATGAATAAATTTTTGAACCTTTAATTTTGCATAGTGGTTGAATGCCACAAAGCTATTATATAAAAGAAAATCCCAAAGTTACTCCAAATGATTGTACACACTGCAATTAAACCTACGCATTTGCTACGGACTATGTAAAACCGATATTCTAAAATACATGTACAGCTGAATTTATGAATACCGTGCATACAAAAATACACGCGTACGCATTTATGTATACAAAATGACCAGAAACAAACGCATAATTAGTGCAACACGCGAATGCTGGGCTAAAATAGAGACGAAAATGTTAAGTGGTAAAATGCCGTACGACGACATTAATGCGCGCAATGTGGCAACACTGCACGGTATAGTCCCCTCTTGCTGTCCACGATCCGGTATTATTTAATGTTTCTTAAGTCAATAAAACATATAATCATGTTTGGACTGCTCAGGATTTTAACCTGGACTAAGGTTAATTCTACTACAGGTTAGAAAGATCAATGTTATAAGTTTGGCACAGGGAAATTTTCTGCCAATTGAGCGCTGGTATCGCTAGTGCACCAAACTGACCAATCACAGAGCTTTCCTGAATTTTAAGTTACATTAAGCTAATAATTTAAAACGCGAAATCAGTTTCTTTTCACTTTAAAATTAAATTAAATGACTAATGTGATTTCCAAGTTTAATTAAATTTCATTTTACTACGGTTTCTTATTTATCTGGTCTCTTAGCGATTGAAGCGAAACTAGTGGTAGAAATTTTCCCTGTGCCAAGCTCTCCCATAAGAAATCGTATTTTCTTTCTAACCTGTAGTAGAATTAACCTTATCTGGACCAATAATACGCAGGACAGAACAGCTTATATCTGTGGAGCGCAAGAGGAGAGTACGTCAAGTTGTTGCCACATTGTGAAAATAAAATTTCATCGTACAGCATTTTGTCACAAACATTTCCGGCTACATTTTAGCCCAGGATTCTCGTGGTGCGCTAATGTGCATATTATGTGTATGCGTTTCTTTCTAGACATTCTCTATATAAGAATTTATTGTGGATAACAGATGTATTTCACGTACCTGTTCCTTCTTTACACCCGAATGCTACGCACGTAACAGTTTTCATTCAGATCTGTTCATTCTACAGTATCAATACCATACGAGGCGCTTACGATAACCTTACTAGATCTACTCGATGCTGTGGGTTGGTCAACAATAACGCATCGTTCGCGCAAAACTGGCATATATACGTCAACTTCAAGGAAATCCCAACATGCCATCTCTTGTATACGCCTACCTACA
Source organism: Medauroidea extradentata (assembly GCA_003012365.1). NCBI lineage: Eukaryota > Metazoa > Arthropoda > Insecta > Phasmatodea > Phasmatidae > Medauroidea > Medauroidea extradentata. The sequence continues at coordinate 2,263 of PNEQ01107320.1, read as the reverse complement.
AGGCTCTAATCGCAACTCATATACACAGATTTACGCTGATACGCCACCAAATCCGCAGTTCTGAATCATTTTCCCGCACACTGTAATAATTTAATCGGGAAGAAACCCACGACAGTGCACTGACATTTCAATGTTTCACGTAGTGCTCTAAACGTTTTTTACGTGATTACTAGAGACATGCAGAATTCGTTATTATTTGGAGACTGGCTAGGCGTCTCAGGCCTCTACATCCTCAACACAATCTGTTCTCTGATGTCATTGGCTTCCGACCCTTACGTGATGTAATTTACGTATTTGACTGATGCACATGGGATAGGTAGAGACACTGGTAAATCGCAGGAAAAGTTTATTGTTTGCTTGGCTCCAACATGCTATGTATAACACTGAAGGTTTTGCACCTATATTGGTTATAGTTGATATGAAGCACTGTGTCCCTCTTCAATAGACCCAATTATAACTGCACAGTTTTAACACAGAACGTGTGTGATTTGCCAGAAAACTGTTCACACGTATCATGATTGAGATACTACAGTTTATTGGAGACTATGCTAAATATTTTCGCGATTTTCCAGTGTCTCTAGGGATAGGTAATTCTACCATGTAAATTTTAATACTTGGTTAAAATCATCCCCTCCCCCTGCTACAAGCCACGCAGTAAAAAAATTTTGTCCTTTTACAAGAAACAGGTATTAAACTAATGTCACAGAATATTTAGGAGTACAGAAGTGAAATAGCTGGTATGACAGCGAACTCAGTCACACACGCCAGCAAAATGGCTTCCCTGGCCAGCAACACTGCGGAAACACCTACAGCCAATCAGCGTGAGGTAGCTGTCCTGCTAGCCGGCAGCCAGGCCAATAGGAAACCTGCAGTAACATGCAGGAGCCAAACAGACACGCGGCTGGTATCAACAGCCTCGGACAGCCAATAAGAGGCGAAGTTCGCCCGTATCAAACGAGCCGCCACGTCATTTCACATCTGTATTACTATTTAGTCTGTGCTAATGTCTAGAGACCAGAAAAATTCGCGGGTTCATTTAGGGACAAGCTAGACTCCAACATCTTTTAGACTCTGTTCTGTTCGCATTTGACCTACAACGCCCTGAACGACTCACTAACCAATAATAAATCAGCAACGGAAGGGTGTTTCAAGCATAGGACACAGCCTTCTGAACACAGCTGCGGCAATAGCCAATCAATAATGTGCTAAGGTCCATAAGGTAAACAACTGTGCAGTCCAGCCTATCGGGCAATTGAACCCCCTAATATATTTCCTACCTGTACTAGTATAGATAGCGACGGAAAAATTCGTATGTTTACTGATCTGAAGGCTAGACTTCAAGAATATACGTGCCCTCAAGAAAACAACAGCTGTATTAGCTACTCGTTGACTCAGTGATATGGGCCTGAATTTAGTTAAATGTGTATTATTGGCTCAGCGACTTACACGAAGTGTCAAATAAGTCAAAGACCAACTGTAAAAGTGACATTAACTTACGGATGTTGGAATTCAAGCTTCTGCGTAAAAGAAAACGTGAATTTTTCACGTCCATACTCATAGGTAGGGGCCGGAAATTTTCGCTAATTCAGTGACCTACATGCTAGAATCCATTGTCCTATACATACTCAAGTCCTGTATATTCGTTCATTGTCTGCTGTTCCACTGAGTAGCAGTTAGTGGACAAATGGTCGGGGCTTGAGTATGCATAGGTAGAGACACTGGAAAATCGCGAAAATGTTTAGCATAGTCTCCAATGAACTATAGTATATTAACCGTGACACGTGTGAACAGTTTTGGGACAAACCACACACGCTGTGTGTCCAAGCTGTGCAGTTCTAACTGGGCCCGTTGTAGAGAGAGAAAATGCTACAAATAAACGATAGCCAATGTTGATATAGGCGGTTCGGAATAAAGTGAACACTCGAAAAAGCCCAAAGATCTATTTCCAGCCAATTCGTATCTTTCCGCATGTAACGGCTAACGACGGGAAATAGCTAACCTCTCTGGACACGTCACTTTATGTTTGCGCGTGTGAGATAAATTGTTCAGTCGATAGGTACATACATAGTTTGATAAAAAAAGAAGTTAATTAATTATATAAATTACAATTATATCGCTGTCGGTTGAATTTGTTTCTGTATTGTTGTATTTAAATACGAATAAACACGGAACTATTTTGCGTTATTTCGTCGCCAACCATACAGGCAGTAAGGCAACTATAGTTAATGTTGAATTATATGCAGTAACGGCTAGTGATATTTTT
>PNEQ01107319.1:94637-114669 GCA_003012365.1 Medauroidea extradentata | reverse complement strand
CCGGTCACTTTCGCAGACTACTCGTCGGCCTTTCTCAGGGGAGGGTCCCCTCCAGGCCTGCCCAGCATATAGGCAACCACTACCACTACGAATCCAACCCATGACCAGTCACGGCAGAAGACCATGCCGTGGGACTAACCTGGTCGCCCGTAGTACTTCCTAATTTCCATGGCATTCGTGGGTTTTCCAGCCTGACCGTTTAGAGACAGAAACAATTCGCGGGTTCGCTCTGTAGGCTAGTCTCCAAGAATACGTGTACTCAAGCAGACATCAGCTGTTTAAGGGGTCCGCCCACATAGCGCCTTAGCGGCCGTTCGACCTCAAGGACGTGGAGTTTTCCCCCACAAAAGCGGGATTGGGTCAACCCCTGTTGTGGAGGAGGTTGTCTCTCGCTCTCTCTGCTGTCCTCTCGGCTCGGTCTCGCGAATCCTTCAATTTTCCACAACACTGGCTGCATATTTGGGCAGGACACATATTACAAGAACAAGATTTCCTCAAAATGTTCAGTTGGTACAAGGTACAAACAGTCACGGGATCAAAAGCTAAAGGATAGATCTGCTAAAGTTAAATGGTTTTAAGTAAAAATAACAAAAAATAACGGCATTACACAAGCCGAAAAAGGCACTAATTTGGAATGTTAAGACCCTATTTTCTAATTACTTAAGAAACTGATAGAACTGAAACCATTTACCCTTAGCGTGAGGTACCTTAATATAGTTTATATGTCAAACACACAATCTCACGACTATTTTTTTTCTGTGAAAAAACGATTCTCCTGAAACTTTACATAACAACTTTCACGGCAGGTAGGCGGGCCCCTTAATGGCTGCTCTCTGATACAGTGATACCACATGAACAGGCCTCCGTTTACTTGCTTCTTTATTATTGGATCAACGCTCAAAATTCTTACCTTTACAAGAAAATTCTTGTAAACTAAGGTCACGCTATTTATCAGTCTAGACGCTACAACATGAATGTTGCAGGTCATTAAAGTGGTCTAAATTTTCCAAATACCTGTGGGGACTAGCAAAATATATATTTTTATGAGCAGTGTGTTCGATGTGAAACAAAATAACCTTCGACAGTCTTCACATTTTATAAAATATTTTGTACTTTTGCAGAATTTATTTTAACTGGTTGCCAATTATTTTTCTCTCTTCAAACAATTGTTTAAAAATATGCAATAAATAGCCGTAAATTAAAAAAAGTATCCGTAGTTATAGAAAAAATTGACATTTTTGTATATTTCCAACCATATCCTGTAAAGTTTACGACGTTATTGTAAACTTACAATTTTTTTTGGAAACTAGTTTACAAAGAAATATTTTGTAAAAGTCCAAAAAACTTTTATTGTGCAGCTTCCCTTAGGCGTTCTATCCGCTAATCACAGCCGTGTGGTGTCGCAGTAACCTAGTTTTGATTGGCACAGTCAAACAAGCGATGTCTCTATACAAAGACACAAGGCAAAAAACCACGGTTCACAATATTGCAATTATACACGCAGGTGCAGAAATAAAGCGGTGAAAAGAATATTTAAAACGCAGTTTAAAAAAAAATATATATATATATATATATATATATATATATATATATATATATATATATAATTCAAATACGTAAACATTATTAAGGGCGCTGCATAACTAACTTGGGACCCTGGCGAGAGCAATAACATAGATTTACACGTTAAATTTAATTTGGCGTGGTCCAGAACCTGACGACCCGACATACCCACAAACTTTTTTTTTGTCCATCTTGGTGAGCCCCACGATGCTTTACAACATTTTGAGTTTCTTTTTAACACCCTGAAAACAATAAACAGGTAAGTACTTTTAACATTACAAATACTTGAAAACAACATTTGATAATTTTTCTTCTTACACTTTTATTCCTGTTTAAACATTCCCCTCTTCTCAATGCAGAAAATGGCTTTCATCCGAAAGCGACATCAATAAAAATAGCTGAGTGCCGAATATAATTTAACATGCAAATCAAATTCCTTTCACACACCACGGCTCTCAGACAGCGCCCTTAACGCAGTTATTGCTAAACGAGAGCAGCTATCAAGAAACTGTCGCTCAGTTTTGTTAAAAATATGTTTTTATTGCGTATATAGCATATTTTTTCTAAAAAATGTAAATATTTTGCTAAATAATAATTTTGGAAAATATCCTTAATTACATAATTAGCTGAAACCATTGTATATCTTGTCTTGGAAAAAAAATAGTTACCGTAATGTATTTACACTGATTTCAACAAAACATTTTCAACAGTTGTTCAATATCTGCTATATTTTACGATTAACTATCGTAAAAGCAGAAGAAATTATGGATATTGGCCTTAATGCCATCGGTCCCTATTTACGCACTTTTTGTGCAATATCTTTTTTAAATTCTAGAAGTGAGCAAGTATCGTAAAATTGCCACACAGAATTGTTTGAAGTTGTTTTAACTACGTAGTCTATTTTTTTTTCAAAGCAAACAATGTTACGATTTTAGGTAATTATCGATTTTACAACACATAAAAGTCGATAATTAGCCAAAATTATTACTTTTTTTATTTTGAAAATATCAGGTCACATAGTAAAGACAATTTTCAACATGTTTATGTGAAGCGTTTTCGAGATTTGTTCCCTTTTAGGAATGAAAAATAATATTCACAGACGAAAGTAGAGCATTTAGCACGATTGTTACGACATACATGCCAGTGAAAGCTGTACACACGGTGTGGCGACCTAGGGTAGGTTCTACAGAATAGGGACCCCATGTTTCCACGAAAATATTTTTGTAACATTGCGTTTCAATGCCTGACGTGCACTTCTGCGTGTCTGCTTCATTGCCAAAGATTGAAATTTTTTTTTTTTTTTTAATTCTCATCATCTTGTGGATCTACCTTCAAATCACAGACTTGTAGTGAACCAGTAACCTTAGTCTGATGGGCAGAGTCAAATGAGATGCGACTCTGCACAAAGACACGTGGCCAATAACCATGAAGCACAGCTGCATATGTGTACATAAGGCACTGAAACAAATTGTCTCCGAAAATATTTCCGCGAAAATGCAGGGTCACTGCAAATGAGATTCTAGAGACATGCGAAATTCGCGTTATCATTTGGTAGCAAACTAAACTTCACTTTCCTATGCATAACATATCATAATTTGCGATTCAATTTGCCACGAACTTTTATGTATTGTCATTTCGTGTGTTACGTCTTTACAGAAACCTCTCTACCGTGTAAGCATTCTCTGCGGCAATTCACGACAATATCGGCCAGCGGGAGACGTCGAACGAGCCTATAGTCGCTTGGAGTCTAGTCAGCTGTCGGAAAATAACGCGAATTTTGCATGTCTCTAGAGATAATTTCCTACCCATCACGCTAAGGTAGACATAAAACAAACACGTAGAGCGCGTAATAGCGGAGCATACGTCGACGCTGGCAGCGGCGCGACCAGGTGACCTTGGCGGCATCGACGAGATTGCAGGGCCACCGCGAGGAAGGTGCAGCAGACGCGTATAGTCTACACACGGACGAATTAACTTCTTTGATAGATGGTAAACGTGTGTATACGTATAGTAACTAGGGGCAGCAAAATTTCGCGAATTCAACAGCCCGAAAGCTAGAATCCATTGTCCTATGCATACTCAAGCCCCGTCTATTCGTTCGTCGTCTGCTGTTCCACTGAGTAGCAGCTAGTGGACAAATGGTCGGGGCTTCAGTATGCACACGATAGTTGATTCTAACAGGAAGGCCACTGAATTCGCGAAATTGTCCTGTCCCTAACAGTAACACATACATATACATAGTACGTACGTACACACACCATATGAGACACCACATGTCTATGAATTGTGGATAGAAGCCAGTACCCCAAGCCACGCGAGAATCGCAAACATCCAATCACCGACCATGAAGCAGAATTACAGGCGACATATATGACAGTAAACAAGTTGGGGCAAATATATTTTCGCTAAAATCTAAGGCCCTTAGTTGAAGATAATAAAGTTGCTCCTTGACGTATATAGCTGCATATTAGTTTACACAACCAGCAAAACATAATAAGCAGTATAGTACAGTTCCTTCTAGGACAGAATGGGGCCGCGGCTGGCGCAGTGGTTAGAGCGCTCGCCTCCCATCAAAGCGATCCGGGTTCGATTCCCGGCGGGGTTGGTTCTCGGATTATCGCATGTGGAAATCGCGCCGGACGATGTTGCTGGTCGGCGGGTTTTCTCGGGGATCTCCTGTTTCCTTCGCCTTCTCACTCCGGCGCTGCTCCATACATCATGTCACCCCTCATCAGCACTAAAGATTTAGAAGTTAAGTGCTGACCAAAATCTCTTAACTTCTATGCTGGGAGCCGGAGCCATATCTTCAACTCACAATCAACGCAGCCTAGACGGCAACCAAGTAACTAATAATAAAAAAAAAAACAAATTATGGGCGGAGCACAAGAGCGTAGCTAGGAATCAAGACAACAGGAACAAAGATAACAGTTTCTTACGGGGGATTGATCCCTTTCAGAACGGTTTTATGGTTTTTCTTTATAAATCAGAGAATATACACATTGTTTTACATTTTTCACGCTGACAAGGCATAGTTTATTGTTTCATTAATTTTTGGAATCCATATGGCATTGTTTCTGTTTATGTTGCGGCCTCTGTAGTCGCTCCCGTAAATAAAGCAATTTTTCCTTTTCAGCTGTTTCCCGTTGCAAAATAATGAATATATTATGGTTCCAGCAATTACAGACAATCGATCAAATTTGTATCTATGCCTTGTCGTGACAGAAATTTTGATACATCGAATGGAACAGAAGTTATCGAGACGAAACAGATAAATCCAAGGTGGTAGGGATCAATACCCCTTAAGCTAACAACCTCAAGTATCACAGACCACTGAGTTGAAGATATGACTCCGGTTCCCGTCACCTGTCCTAGAAGGAATGATACTATACTACTATTATCCTGTGTCTGATGTCACACCAAAGACGCTTACGAAAATTCACAAGGGTAGGGTAGGTCAGCAAAAATTTCAAGTTTTTGGTGTTTGAAGTTTTACCCCAGGTACGTTTATCCATGTTCGAATTTTCAGCTGATTTTCAACTGCTAAAACTAATTTTATATTTTAATATATACATAATAGGTGTGGAGAATGCACTGTGGATGTAGCATTCAGCAAAATATTTATCATGTAGAAGATGTGGGCTTTTCTGGATCACCGTCATTGTAAAACCTAGGATAGCATTGCAGGCGATTATAAAATCGTGGTAATCAACAAAACCTGGCTATGCGAGTGAGATAACCTACTCTACTCCAGCGAGTGAATTTTCATAAGCGCTTACAGGGTGTAATAGGCACAGCCACGGTCGTAGGAGTACAGTACTCGACACTCGCCTGTCTACCAATGTATTTTGCTTGACCCCCTTGTTGTTTGGCTGTAGTTCGTCAAGTTACCGAGAATGTGTGCGTGTTTGGATCTACTATCAGGGCGGTCGGGCTCAAGCTCCGCCCACTTTTTTTTATCAGTGTTTACGTTATTAAGTAAATAAAGATTGCTGAAGCCATAATTTAGGATTGTGAGCGAAGGGAGTATTTAATAAATTGGTAAAAAATACGTTTTGATAAAACGCGTGAGGAAAATGGGCGAAGTTAGAGCCCGACCGCCCTGGTAGTAGCGCCAAAGACACACACATTCTCGGTAACTTAGCGAACTACAGCCAAACAACAAGCGGGTCAAGTTTCCAGGCGAGTGTCCAGACCTGTTCTCCTACGGCCGTGGGCACATCGTAGCTTACTTGCCAGTGGCCACAACTCTAGGCTTATCCACAGAGAAAGGAAATATTCGCGAGCTCACTTACCTGTAGGCTAACATCCAAGAAAAGCTGTTTGCTCAAGTAAGTGGCAGTTGCTCATTGGCTGCTACCTGACATAGTCATACCTCATGATTGGGCTGCAATCAGTTACTGTTTTATTACTGGCCCAGCACTCTACAGATTGTTTCAACTTGTAGCCTACACGTCGGTGAACACGCGACTTTTTCGGTTAAACTTAAATTTTACGTAAGTTATTCTTCTCTGCTAAGTGCCTGTGTGCACAAAGAAATCCAATAAATATTAATTTTGTGAATCTACTTATTTGCTGCTCGCGTTTTTCTGTTACTATATGTAAATCGAATACGACCAAAATGTGAATAAAGTAAAAAACAATTAGTTAACTCAGCCTTTGTAATGATGATCAGGCCTAGTCAACGAAGAAGACGCTCGTTGCTGATGTATGAACACGTGAATGAAAGTACTCGCGTGAAAGTACTCGGACACAAGCGGAAGTAGGCCTAAACCACAAGCGAAAGCAGACAGACATTTAGGAACGTATTCTAGCCTATTTCAGTTTCCGGGCACGTAGGCCCCTACAGTTGTCGATAGTTATAATCTTACGTAGATTGTAGTATAATTTCGTAATCAATGTGAATGAGGAAAGTTGAAGACAGTTTAGCAACAACTCGAGAAACACTGCTACAGTATTAGGGTCAGACTTTAATGTGCAGTAATTTTCAGACAGGTGTTTCTTTCGACATGATTTATTAGGTTATTTATGTAAACGCCCTCCGATCAGTCAACAGAAATTTCCAAATTAACTAGCGACCCACCGATCTCAGCAGAGGTTTGTAACTGTTGGTAAGTTTAATTCTACTACAGGTTAGAAAGGCAACAGAATTCCTCGCAGACGAGTTTGAAAAGGGACAATTTGTGACACCAGTAGCGCTGGCATATGTAAGGGGTCTGCGCAAAACCGAACACTGCCGAAGAACGAGTTCCTTCCATAAGAGCCAGCCCGAAATATCCTTCCCATCGACTACTAGCGGTGGAAACTGTCCCTTGTCAAACAGATAACACTGAGCTTCCTAACTTGTAGTAGAGCAAACCATACTGTTTGCTTCACCAGTACGATAGACTTGGGGTCCCTATCCACATCACCTACTATTGTTTTTATGCAACCCGCTCCATTCATCTTTCTTCGTCTCTGTATCTATACCCCCCCCCCCACACACACACACTGTTTGCAAATTGTGTAGTTTTGTCACTAATACCTCGATTATTATTATTATTATTATTATTATTATTATTATTATATTTTCCTTTGGCGATGGTGGCCATGGATTGCGAATACTTTTGACTTTTAAGAGTTCCAAATTTCAATTAGACAGCTTATTATTGCGATCACATAGAATCATTTAATTCTAATATTCAGTTTCAAGGATGGGTGAAACCAAAGATCTCATGTCTTAAAATCTAAGTTAATCGGTTCCATAGGGACCTTTCTAACAGTTGTGCCTGAAGTAATGAGTTGGGGCAAGGTTAAGAAGTACACGTCTAGATATTCTTCCGTACTAGATGTATTCAGTTTAGAAGCACAGAACACGCAAACTAAACTTCTAGAATTGCGTGTTCTGTGCTTCTAAACTGAATACATCTAGTACGGAAGAATATCTAGACGTGTACTTCTTAACCTTGCCCCAACTCATTACTTCAGGCACAATTGTTAGAAAGGTCCCTATGGAACCGATTAACTTAGATTTTAAGACATGAGATCTTTGGCTTCACCCATCCTTGAAACTGAATATTAGAATTAAATGATTCTATGTGATCGCAATAATAAGCTGTCTAATTGAAATTTGGAACTCTTAAAAGTCAAAAGTATTCGCAATCCATGGCCACCATCGCCAAAGGAAAATATAATAATAATAATAATAATAATAATAATAATAATAATAATAATAATAATAATAATAATAATAGAGGTCTTAGTGACAAAACTACACAATTTGCAAACAGTTGACCTCAGAAAAAGTATACCATCACTTAAAAATGTCGAGCAGCTTTATTAAGTGTGAAAACTTTATTGTAACAGTAGGCTTTTTATACAACATTGATATTAATAATTCACCTGTATATATTAAATGTTGTGCTTAAAAGTGTTTTATGTACACCCGTTCTCTCCCCCCATTGCTTTTATTCGAGGATAAAGTGCAGAGATTCTTTCACAAGGTTTTTTTTTCTGGGAAAGAGAGGGTTGGGGAAAAAAGGGTGCGTTACAGATTTCGTGAGGTTGGGGAGGCGTGGAAAGCGTTGTCCGTAACGTTGTTTACGATTTTCCCCAGGCAGGAAAGCCAGTGATGAGGAGGGGAAGGGGAAAAGTGGCATATCTCCGGCGGAATGGAAAGGCTTCCCCCTAGGGACATCAGAAGGAAACACCGCACTGGAGAGGATTTTAAGGGCGCTCTACGCCGAACAATGGGTAGTTTTATAATCGTACTAAAAACTGTCCAACTCTTGCACATTTCGGTTCCTTAGTTTTCGTGCAAGCTATTATCAAAGTAGCGATTTTGCCATTTTCGCTACTTGCCCTAAGTAAAAACTATTCAAACGATAGTAATGAAATAATTTAGAGTGAAAGTAAATGTATTACTCTACAGAATGCCACCTTTATAATCTCACGTAAAAGTTGTTTGCGTAAAAAATAAATCCTTGAATACAACTTTTTTTGCGTATCTTTGAATACCTGCATTATTATAAAATAAATTTTACGTAAAATAACAAAGGTGTTATTCTGTAGCTTAACAACTACTTTGATTAAAATTATATAAGTCGTAACGTTTGAAATTTTTTACTATGGGTAAGTAGGGAAAACGGTGACATCACTACGTTGACATGCCGTTGTACGAAAACTATGGAACAGAAAAATATTAAATTTATGAGAAATTACTATTAATGTAATGTGTAAGAGTTGGACAGTGTTTGGTTCAATTGTAAAATTACGAATTTTTCGGTGCAGAACAATCTTCAATGATTTGAAGTAACCGTATACACGACAACCCGTGCCTTGCTCAGGAATCTAAACCAGCAACCCTGCGAGTCGCCAGCAGGCGTACCAATAACTACGTCACATAGGTCAGATGCAGGTTAACTAGTCAATACCTTAAGAAAACAACAACGACGACATGTTGTAAGAAAGAACACTGCCCAGAGCGGGCACACACAGCTGATTTATCACGCGATCTGCCTCCCGCACGAACCTGATACGAAGCCCTAATGAGCAGAATCACATACATTACCCATGCGCCGTGGTAGATGAACTCGAAATTGCGAAGCTCGCCAGCTCGGCCTTGAAGCAGGACGAGGAGGGACGGTAAAAAAAAAGCTGAAGCTGAGGGGCAAGAAAGGCGTAAGCGACAGCATTAGTATGCTAAGCCAGAGCGCCAACATGCTCGGTAGAAAAACACTCGGACAATATAAACACAGACAGTCCTCGCGGGGAAAATAATAAATAACTACGAAACGCAGAATTATTCTTGGATTTCGCCGATGACATACCGTCGAGGAAACAATAACATTGATCGCAGCTGTGAAACCGGGTTTCGGTTCCAAGTACCAGAAGGTACGTGAGGGGTGGCCAAACCAGCCCCCTTCCTGTCTCGGCCAATTACCGAGCAGCGAGCAATTTTACCAAGGTCACCACGATCACGAATTATCACCACGGTCATGTAAATTATGTTATGTAAAGTGGTAACAGGTTCGCCCTATACAAGTTGTGCACATGTTTAAACTTATGTCTGTTTTCTGCGCTGTTTGACTCTCAGCATGCAGAAGACGACTGATAATGGGTAAAAATAGTAAAAAGTAGGCCTACTTGTTAATACTTCAAGAATCATTTAACCAAGTTGACTTTCATCATTCAATTTATGTCATGTTAATGAACGTTTCATTGGAACAACATGATATAAATCGGAGAACGATTTAGGGGAGAAAAAAACTGCAACACACGCAATTATAAAAATTTTCTAACACAAAACTGAACTCTCATCAAGCCAATCGAATGAGGGAACAAACAGAAAAAAACTTCTGTGGTGACCGCACAATGTTTCTCAATATGTACCTCAACAAAATATTTTGTAGTGGTCACATGTTCTTTTGAGTCACTCAAAACTTCACTGGGAAGGGAGGAGCGCAGCAAATTTTTGTGATCACCACAAGATGGCGAGGTCCGCAATAAACGACATGACAAAATATTTTGTGGTTGCCACAAAGGAATTTGTTTTCTTCGTGCAGCGCCACACGCTTAACGACAGCTATTAATGAAAGCTAAATATTTACATAATTATTTAGTTATTTACATTTCTAGAATATCATTTACGGCTTAGTAGGCTCTTGTTAAACTGGATCCACTACAAATTCACTTTCACTTTCAAAATATCATATATAAATGATGCCAATGGTGCACAATCAAAACTACAAGTATATCACCTAATATTACGCAACAAAAAACAAAATAAAAATAAACAAAATTCACTTATTCGTTCACCCACCCACATGCATAACGTATATACACAACTTCACACGAAATGTTAGCTTCCTTGCGTGGCGGTATTACAATTCATTGTCCGCTGTAGAGCGTGGGTTAGCTGGGTGACAATCACTCGCACAAAAAAACCGCCCTTTGTAGTGTAGACGGTTAGGCACCGGTCTACGGTGCGAGAGGTTCGAATCCCGGCTTGGGCATCGATGTTATGACATCCCTTCACCTCATTTCACCCTCATCGTCTCTTGGGTCACTGGCATAAAAAAAAAAACAAGATTGTAATCCCCGATAAAACTACCGATCGGCACGGTTACCACATGCGAAATATCCGAGACTAGTCCCACCGCGGATCGCCTAGGCGAGCACCCGAAGCCACAGCTCCAAATGTAAACCCTTGCAAGAATTCAGTGTTTCGTGAAGCAAGAACCGTGCTTGGGTGGCTTTTATTGTCTCTCATTTAGCGTTCACCAAAAGTTTTAAGTGCTTTGATATTTTTTATTTGTGTACGAGATATGGTTTATTTTGTAGACATACTTGTGCCTGCTACCACGGCGATCTGGGTTCGATCCCCGGCGGGGCTGATCCCAGATTGTTCGCTTGTGGGAAACGTGGCGGACATTGCCGTTGGCCGGTGGGTTTTCTCGGGGTCCTCCCGTTTCCCCTTCCTTTGCATTCCGTCGTTGTTCCATAGCAAGACGTCACTACATGTTATCTCTCAAGAAACTGCAGACGCCTACAAGCTCCCGCCACAGACTAAATAGTAATACAGACGTGAAATGACGCGGCGGCTCGTTTGATACGGGCGAACTTCGCCGCTTATTGGCTGTCCGAGGTTGTTGAATCCAGCCCCGTATTTGTTTGGCTCCTGCATTTAACGTCAGGTTTCCTATTGGCCCGGCTGCCGGCTAGCAGGGCAGCCACCTTACGCTGATTGGCGGTAGGCGTCTCTGCCATGTTGCTGGCCAGGGAAGCCATTTTGCTGGCGTGTGTGACTGAGTTCGCTGTCCTACCGGCTGTTTCACTTCTGTATTCCTAAATATTCTGTGCTCCCGCTGTGTGTGATGCTCTGTCTTCAGATTCAATTCCTACTCGATATTACTGTTTTAATACGAAAAATAACTTTTACAGTTTAGCGAAAATTACTGTTATATTCTGTTTCGTGTATCGTCAGTAAAATTAAAAAATTAATCAATGAACTTGAATATGATCTTTACAGAGAATTTGTGAAACGTATATCAATAATTGTATTATTTATATTTTTATATTATAATAAAAACTAACGAACTGGTTACAAATCGGCAAATTTGTATCACTTGTGTATATTTGCTAAGAGATGACTAACAAAATAAAAGTCTTTAGTGAGACGATTTTCTGTGATAATATGTTGGGGTGTCACCGCTTTGAATTTTGATAATGTAAGGTTTACGTACGACCCTTAACAACGAGATATTTAAGAACCAATTCACCATTTGTCTGTGAAATAGGCAATAAATGTAAACAGTTTACATGTCACAATGCAAGACAAATTTCACAGTACAAATGATGAACTGGAAATCTCAGCTTGCATTATGACACATTATTAAAAACATTCCGTAAGTAGCTGTCAAATTGTATTGAAGTATTATGTGACAAAAGACTTATTAATAAGTAAACCGATTGAGAGTGGTAACGGGTGGTTGTAGGAGGGGGGGGGGGGGACTGGAGTCTGCGCAAGGTCGACGCGCTAGTCCGTGGACCTGCTGAGACGGTATGTGTGCCCGCTAACTCATGATGGCTGCGGCGATATTCTTACGTCTCGAGATGTTATCTGGACGCAGTTTGTTAATTGCAGAACACGACACTGGCCGGTGTGTGGCCCGGAGATGTTGGAACAGTGCCACGACCAGTTTCTTGCGGCGGCGGCGAACATCCCGTCGTCGTCAGGGACGAGGAGTCCTCGAGCGTCTTGCGCTTAGAGGCTATGAGGCACGTCGCAAGCGAGCTACAGTCGACCTTAGCACCGAACCTTAGCGTTCACGTGCTCCCAGACCTTGAGCGCGATCCTTGTAGTCCGATTAACAACATTCAAGTCGGCCTCCGTAGCGCTGTCGGTTAACCACAGGTCTACGGTCCGAGAGGTACTGGGTTCGAATTCCGGCTGAGGCATGGCTGTTGTGTTCTCTCTTCACCACACTTCTCTCTCATGGGTTCTTAAGATGGCGTGGTAGATAAATAAGCGCTAAATTATTCATTTGAGAGCTACACATTTTTAAAAATCAATCTATAAAAACCACAAAACAACAATCCTTGATAATTATAGGCCTACTTGTCAACTTTATGAGCAAACATTTACCCAGAATGATGCATTAGTTAGGCATGATCTCTTGCGCTGCAATTAAATGTACGACGCGGCGTCAGAGATTGTTCTTCAGAAATAGCCTACATTAATCGGGAAAATTTTTTGCTGAGAAAGTTAGCAAAAACTATTGTCTATGATTGCTGCTTCTTGATTTTTGCAAATTGACTTTTAGCGCTGAATTGTATACCATGCACTCTTAAGGCCTCGTTGTTAAAGTGTCGTAAAACTCTCTCGCCTTACCTTACCAAAATTCAAAGCGGTGACACCCCAATATATTATCACAGAAAATCTACTCACTAAAGCCTTATATTTTGTCAATCATGTAAATGTACATAAGTGATACAAATTCGCCCATTTGCGATAAATTCGTTAGTTTTAATTATTAAATATCGATTTATAATGTGAAAATATAAATAATTTAAATGTTGACACGTGTTTCACAAATCCTCTGTAAAGATCACATTCAATTACATAGATTAATTTTCGAAATAAATTGAACAAAGAATAACGCGCATTTATTGATCAACTGATTTATATTGAAAGTAACTTAGCACCAACTTGTTTCAATGTCTTATCTTCGTGGTTATTGGCAGCGTGTCTTTGTGTAGAGGATCGTTCAGTTGACTGCGCCAATCAGAACTACGTTAACGAGACAACACATGTGATCTGCGGGTAGAACACCAAGACGCTAAGGCGCGAGTCATAATACGCAGTCGACAGTTGGCAGTCCGCAGTCCAGCAGTCGGATATCGGTGAATTTGATCTCCAGCTTATCCGAACCAATCAGGTGTTGATCTCGTAATCACGTAACGCAAATTAATATTAGTTTTTTAAGATTTTCTATGTTTCTAAACGCAAAGTAAGCAATTTTGACAAATTTAAAAACAGTATGTTCAAAACATGGCCGATTAATAAACAGCAGTACCTAAAAACAATGCATAAAAATCATGGCTGTTGGACTGCACGTTGTGAATTGTATTCGATTGCCGACTGCGCATTGTGAGTTAAAAACATCCAATCAATGGCCAAGAAGCAGAGCTGCTGCGGACTGCACACAAGGCTTTGAAACAAGTTGGTAGAAACTTATCTTCAATAAAACATCAGCGGCTCTGTGTATTCAGGATTCCCCCACACTTGTAGATACACCTTGCTTTCAAAATCACTCTTAAAAAACAAAACCACTTTAGACTTGTTGACGCTATTCACAGTAAAGCAAATACATTGAGACCAACCGTTGGCCACAAATGGCTGACAGGTTCGTACACTCTAAAAATTCTTTGTACTGTCACAAAGAAAATCTTTGGAAACCCAGTTGCCAAATGAGTTCCTTGTAAAACTACAAAGGTTGTCTTTGTAAAAAAATACAAAGTACATGTTTGCAAAATTACAATTTCATTGTGGTTGTGCTTGCAACAAGGGAAAAATTAAATTTTAAATACTAGTTCTATTTTAATAGTGACACCTAACTTATACATTAAATAATATTTTAATGTGAAATTATTCTGAAAATTAAAAAAAAAAGTTTCATGGATGCGCTTCGATTCGAAACCGCATCACCGCGCATAAGTACTACGTATCTTTCCGCTAGACCACCCTGACTTTGATGATAAATTATTTTAGTTTATTTGTATATATTCAATGAACAGTAAGTTCGGTAATAACATTATAATTTTATTTTATTTTAAAGCATGCATTCATTATGACAATTCACTTTGTTCCAGAAAAATTAGCTATAAAACATGAGTTTGTATAACTATGTAGGCTAATTTCCGCGAAACTGTGATTTTTGGTAGACTACAAACTTTTCCTATGTTTTTTACAAAGAAAATTCTTGAAACTTTACAAGGGAAATTTTTGAACATTTACAAAAGTATTTGAAACTATAAAGAAATGCGTGTCATTTTCACAAAAAAAAAAATATTTCAGGGCAGGAACTGTCGGTAACAGTACAAGGAATTTCTTTGTAGTATTGCACACTTTACCTTTGTAACTTTACAAACGAATTATTCAACAAAGAAAATAATTGTACTTTTACAAGTATTTGTAAAAGTATGTCTACAAAGAATTTCTTTGTGAATTTTACAAAATTTTAGAGTGTATTTGTTAAGAATCAATAAAATACTGTCAAAAGTTAAGTATCGCGGATTAACATTTATGTATATGGCTATTGAAGTTAAAATTCCATTCCATATTAGTAACACATCTACGCCCTAAAAAACCCACCACCTTCCCTGCGTAACTCATAAACGAAGTGACCAGGACCCGTGATAACCTTAATAACATAGGACCGACGGAGAATATTAAACGTATATTCTCAGCGAGGTTTTGAAAAGTGCTCAATTATCTGCGAAGAGCCTGTGTAACTGCTTTTACTATAGCGAACATTGCCACTACAGCCAGTGTTTACTTTGAAATGTATGCAGTTACGGGTGAAATTTTTTCCAAAATATTTAATTTTAAAGTGCTTTATATGCCGCGAAGCTGTTATACGGTAGCTCATCGAACATCTTCCTTGGCCAAACAAGGTAGTGGCAGTTTGTAACCGGTTTCAATTTTAACTACATCAACAAATTACATGATACGGCTTACAAAAAGACTGTGAAAATCTGTTTCGCACTCACTAGTTGTTACATCACCATTTTTACAGCACAAATTCCGTGCCAATTGTAGGCTTTGATGGAATAATTAGGTAGGTTATTGAAAATTCGAACTGGCTTCAATGTAGCGATGTGTAACGTGTGTTTATATCTTCTATTCTTTGAAAGAAAGAAATTCTTTAAATAGTGTTTTGGTTTCTAAATATAACCTTACATGTCCACATTTAAGATTACGGGCTTCTTACAACAGCAGTATGCAAATCGTTATTAGAATAATTTAATGTCCATTTTTAGAATTATTGTGTAAAGATTTTCCAGCGTAAATGAGATTACTTGTTGGGATTTAAAGGATTAGAAACGATTCCATATCACTTTTACTGTAGTCGGTTGTCGACAACGAATGCGGTTTGCCTGCAAAACTGGAACCATTTGAAGTAAGCGCCATCAAAGCGGAACGAGAAGAGACATTATATTGTTTGAAAAAACTATCCTACTAGAATATTTATTAAATTTGCGATACACGTCGTTATTAAGCATCAATTTTTCACTAAAACGTCAGAGTGGTTGTTAGATATCAACGCATCATTGCAACTTTGGGTTCGATACTGCCGAAAAATTTCACGCAGGCAAGATTTCAGTAGCTAGCGATTTTTAACGTCCATCCGTTATTTTGAGATACTTATTTACATAAATTTGATAAATATTCCGGTTTTGTGGTAGGTGCTACTAATAATGAACAATAAAACCGGAACCTTTTTCTTTTTAGAATATTTTATAAACTCCGAATTCAGTCTGACAGTCCCACGAGATGTTCTAGGTGCTATATATATATATAATGAAACTCGCGCTTGGTTTCCTCTATGAAACAACCGCACACAGCCGCGTCTCCAAGAAACGGCGACCCACGAGCGTCCACACTTTGTGAAGGGAAACAAAGAGTCTTCAAATATAGACCCGCCCGAAATCCGCGGCCAACCACGCCTGAGATCGCGGCAACCGTGGGTAGTCAATACCCCGGTGACGACCACGACGAAAACAAATCTTAATCCAATATACGGTCTCCCGCGTAGGTAGTGAACCCGAGGGAACGGTGTAACATCTAAAAAAAGGCAGACTTTCAGCCTACAAGCTTAGCGTCTGTCGTTCCTTCTAGATACCCGGAAATATCGCGAATACATCTGAGATGCTGTTAGACTTCAAACTACTGTACACGTTTATTACTTGTGCGATTGCTGAGTTACATGTAATGATGAATGAATCTTATCCTTGAGGACTGTGAACTAACAGCAGACCTGCGTGTAAACATTCACTAACTCTCGCGCTACCTCCTCATATGTACAACTGTCCACTCACTGGAGCAGCAGCCAGTGAACAAGTAGTTGAAGACAGAGCGTATACAGAACTGTGGAGTCCAGCCTGCAGGTCGTTGAACCCGCGACATTTCCGGGTCTCTGGAAATGAGACTCTACAACGGCGAAGCGAGAGAACGTAGGGGCGGAGGAAACGGAAGTGCCTAATGACCTGCCAGCCAACGGCAACTTCGGCCACGTTTACCACATGCGAAAAATCCGGGACCAGCCCTGCCGGGAATCGAACTCGGATCAACGTGGGGGAAGACATATAATCTGACCATTCGGCCACCGCGGGCCTTTGGTTATTCATCGGTAGAGCCATGAAAAATTCGCGTTTTCATTTGGGCACCAGCTAGAATTCCATCAACTGTACGTTTGCGTCACTTTTACGACTGACCTTTGACTTATTTGACATATCTGAGCCAATAATGGAAATGTGACGAATACACGCCTATATCACTAATCAGGCAGCAGCTATTGAACATCAGATGTTTGCTTCAGTTCACAATATTCTTGCAGGCTAGCCTACAGGTCAGTGAACCCACGAATTTATTCCGGTCTCTATTGATCGAATATCATTATGATAAGCGACTGCGCCAATCAGTAACAAGATTACTAGAGGTACGTAAATTTCGCAGATACATTCCAGGTCAGGTTGAACGCCAATTATGTATACTTCATTGTCATGTCTGTGACTTGCTGGAGGCTGTTACGAAACGCGTTTGACTACTGCAAGCCAGTAGTAAATAAGGAAATAATGCGAAGTGCTATCGCTTGCTACCTGCTTGTACTGTTATAAACAAATAGATAATCGATTGTGGCCAGTGAGTGTATAGGACTGACTAGTCTAGGCTGCTGCTAGATGAATCCGCGAAATTGACGTACCTTAAAAGATTACTACTACAGGAAACACTCAAATATAACATCAAGACTCGTTATTTGTAATCATTCAGTCACTGAAGTGAACATATCTAGGATGTTTTGTAATACAACCAATCAAGGAATTTTTTTCTCTCGCAAAAATCAAGTGTCCCTAATTATTGGCTGTCCGTGTCTGAAGCTAGTACCTCGTGTGATTTGCCCAATATAGTTTTGGCTACTCTGTCAATAAACCTCGGGGTTTACTTATACGTACACGCAATAAAAAAGCATCACAAAGTCATTAATTAAAGAAAAAAGCTGTTGTCACGTTCCGAAATATATTCTGTCAAGATAATATTGGCGCCGAACGGTAACTTCAACAGTTTAAATGCACATTTTGACAAATAGCACAGAAAATTGTACCTTTAGTACATTGCTATAGATGGTGAAATTTCGCGAATTCGTTGACCTGCATATTAGAAACCAATATCCTATACAAATTCAAGTACCGACCATTTGTCCATTAGCTGCTACTCAGTGGAACAGCAGACAATGAACGAATAGACAGGGCTTGAGTATGCATAGGATATTTGATTCTAACATGCAGGTCATTGAATTCGCGAAATTTCACCATCTCTATACATTGCCATTATTTACAAGCCAAGACTTACAAACAAAAATGAAAAAAAAAAAAAAAAAAAAAAAAAAAAAAAAAAAAAAAAAAAAAAAAAAAAAAAAAAAAAAAAAAAAAAAAAAAAACAGACTCACGGGATACTAAATTTCAAATCGATCAGACCAGTAGAATTTCTCACATTCAGTTAAAAAAAAATTGAAGATCTTTAAATGGTTGAACAGATTTCCTTGAGTCATAGATAAGAACACTCTCGATCAAGTCAGCTTTCAAACAAAAAAAAAAACGCATCAAAATAGGTCCATTCGTTTAGGAACTATATGATGCCACAGACAGACAGATACACAGACACGTAAAACTTGTAACATCCCTCTTTTTGCGTCGAGGGTTAAAAATAAATAGTTAGCCCTTTGCTGATGTTTTAATAAATAATTGTACAGTACTAAATGCAATATTTTCAGTGCCATTTTTGCAACAGTTTCTATATACAAGGCTGAGGTTACCGTACGGCTCGTATAGTTTAGCCGTGACACTCCATGTCCAATGTCCTTGCGTATAGTAGTAAAAGTAGCAATAAATAAACAGCTAGATAAATAAACAACGTGTGAGGAGTGTGTCCGATGTTGTGGAAGCTATAGTAATCGAGAAAACTGCCAAAAGCAAAATTCCGCGGGTGTTCTATTAATATAGATGGCGGAAAATTCCAAGAATCTACGCTATCATCGTATTCTCCAAATCACTATAGTATCCAGCGCCTTATATGACTGGCAGATGGTTACGTGCCACAGTGTAGCTATTCACAAACAAATCACACACATCCGGCTGTAGCGCACTAAGATTACGATTGACCGAGTCAACAAGGAATTCACCACAAACGAAAGACGAACGACAGAAATGAACAGGATCGCAAAAACTGAAAATACGGGTGTTGAGGGGAAGGAAAGGGGCAGAATGCCCCGGGCTCCAGTCTGAATATGACCCAGGTCCCTTTGTCCTAAACTCTGAGATAAATATTAGATTATTTCATTTTCCGGCTGTAAAATACGTCTGTTTTAACAGTGTTACTATGTCATATAGCTGTAAGAATTTGTAACATACTTTACAAGCTTGTTTATGCAAAACGTGCATAAATTATTTTTACAGTAATTAAACAAGTAGAAAGCGAATAATCCTTCTTAACATTTTTAATCCGATATTAGCAGCCGCAAACAATTCTCTCCCCGAGTTTCCCAGAAACCTTGCTGCGGCCTAAACAGAGAAGGAAACAAAAGTACTTTTCCGAAAAAATTTCTTTTAAAACTAGTTTCCGAAAGTATTATTGTAAGTTTACAAAAATATTGTAAACTTTACACGAAATACTTGTAAAAATATAAACATATATTTTTATTTACAAACATTATTTAATACTTACAAAAAAATAATTCTTGTACATTTTACAGCAATTGTTTATAGTGTCACAATTTATTTTTCAGCCAACTAGTTTCTAAGAAATTTATTTGTAAAAGTAAAAAATATTTAGGAAAAGATGCAGGCTGTCGAAGGATATTTTGTTACACATCAAATACTCTGCTCATAAAAATATATCCCACTAGTCCCAACAGGTATTTTGAAAATTTAGACCACTTTGATGACCTGCGACATTCATGTTGTAGTGTATAGACTGATAAATATTTAGACATTACTTTACGAGCCTTTTCTTGATCGTATATTTTTACTGTGTTGCAAACTGTCAACTTTTCCTGCGATAAATCCCTATCTATAAATAACATTTGGTCTGTCCTGTGCACCGACTTAGTCGCTGCAGCTGCAGTCCAATGAGCCCCCCCCCCCCCCTGTCTTGTCCAAACCCCCACAACTCACCCACTAAACACACATACACCACTCACCCACACCAACGTCG